>OVBE01010195.1:173-15247 GCA_900406425.1 Iberis pinnata
TGTTGTGCTCGATCGAGCAACTTGTATTTTTGCTCGACACTTCTTCTTTTGCACGATCGAGCTTCATCTCCGGATTTTTCCAGGAACTTTTGCTCGATCGAGCAACTATGTTGCTCGATCGTGCAACTCATCAATCATCTGCTCGATCGTTCTCTATTGTGCTCGATCGAGCACTTCTTCTGGCACTTTGAAATATTCTGAAAAACTTCTGAAATGCATCGTTTTGCTCCGATTCGACCCGAACACCTAGAATACTGAAATTCTACCAAATATGCAATGAAAAAACTCGGAATAATGCAGAATAGCAAACATAAATGCTCACTATTATGCATTAAAACCGAGTAATATCAAATACTTTAACCTCTTAAAGATAGTCAGTCATGCTTTTGTCTCCTTTCTGCGTGGTTTGTAGCTTTCTTTCAAGCTCAGACAATCTTGAAGAAGTCACACGGTTGAAATGTCTTGCAAGGGCTGACCAGACATCCCGTGAGGTTGCACAATTTCCTACAACACTTATAATATCTTCAGAAAAAGAACCCATTAACCAGGCTTTGACAACATGATCTCCATGCAGCCACTCCACATATTCTGGGTTTTGGGCTACTGCATCTACTCCAGCAATACCAGGACCTTGAATGGTTGGTGCAGGAGCTTCAAAGACGCTATTGACAAAGCTTAAGAGACCTTTCCCAATCAGAAAAGACTCAAACAAATTTTTCCATAGGATGTAGTGTCTTTCATTGAGCTTGACAGTGTCACGGTTTGAGATATTAAGAATAGGATAATGTTGAGCCTTCATGGCTCTGGTACCATGAAAACAAAAACATAAAGATAAAAGAGAGAGTTTCTTAAAGATTCATTCTTTGTTGCTCAATTTCTTAAGTCTATTACACCAAAGTGTCTCCTTATATATTTTGGAGCTCTTATTAATCTAGTTGCCCTAATTTACAGCTGATTTATCTTTACTGCTTTGTGAAAATGTCGAATCTGTTTTGGAGCTTAATATCACAGCTGTGATTATTCTCTTTTAGGTTATTGTAGTCTGTTGAAAAGCTTCTTCTAACTAATTTTGTCTTCTTGTTGTAGGTTGGAGGAGAAGGAGCCGTTGCATATGCTTTTGATCTTTAATGTCTTCGACTAGGCTTGAGAGAGAAGTGGGCTTCTGTTTGGGCTTCGAGTTATTTCAATCTAGAAAAAGAGAATGACTCTTTTTCAGACAAAGTGTTTGGCTTATCACTTACACTTTTAACCTTTTTTTATTAAATTTCTGCTAAAATTGATCTTATAACCTAAGAAAACTTTTACATTTTCGATAAACTAGAGATTGGTGGTTAATACTTTATATTATCGGTTAAGCAAGATGAGTGACTTGTTTGATTTTAAAGAAGCTCGCTTCAATATAGTCTATGCTCGAAGCCTCGAACCTTGCTTGGTATATTTATAAACATTCGATCTCAACACATTTACACTACATACATTAAACAGTAAAAGAAACTCAACAGTCGAGTCGACCGACAAGGTCAATGTTAAACTGTGTCGAAACTAGAACCACGGATGACTAAACTTTATGTTTGTATATGAAATTTTTATGGAGATTCCAAATCAAGAAGGATGACACAGAACATCAAGAAGATATACATGAAACAACAATTTAATATATATATATATATATATATATATATATATATATATATATTGGACCTCTCTTAATCTTCCTCTTTAACCATTAACCTTAATTTCAATAGCAACTCAGCCAGCTTTTTATTGACGATTCTTTAATATAAAAGATTATGTAAGAAATTTATTCAGTTCTATAAATTGTACCTGGATGATAATAACATTAGTAACATTACATAACAAGAAAACCTAGCCAATTTCATTAAAGGATTTGAGACAAAATGTTAGAAATAAACGACGTAAATTCAAAACATGAAACACATGGAAGTGTTTTTGATATTTGCACAAAATGATAGAACTTCAGATGATCAATCGAACAACATCATCATCAAGATCCACATAAACCATTTTTCTTCATAAATTTGTTTATAAAATTAAAAAAAAAAGCGTGAGAAACGACAATGGAGAACCCCAAATACATATTAGAAGGGGCAAAGATTTTCAGAAGATCCCAGAAGCAACTAGAAGCAAGTACCTTCTGGAGGTTGAACAAGCTTACGGTTATGCGATGTAGCCATTTCCTTCTTAAGCTGTGTCAATATATCCTCCATTGTATACTCTCTTTGCCAATTTGCAAGAAGCCCAAATTTCTTCGGTTCCACCTATACATTTATATGCAGAAACAAGTTACATAGCATCTAAAGGAACTAGACATAGAATGGTACAGTAGGATGGTGATTATATGCGTACTTACCACTCCTGTTTCATGGTTAACACAAGTCATGTTCACACGTGAATGGAACCGAACAGTTGGAGGTTTCTCCGGGTAATCTTTGTCACAAAAGAGCTTCAATTGATAGATTTTACCTTCATGAACAGTCTGCACATAAGACAAAGACATTGTTTTAAGTTAAGTTCCAGACTGAATATAAAGGAGAATGTTAGTTGATGATGAAAAAAAGATATAACTACGTTGTGAGGACCGATGATAGTGCCGGTCCAAGAGCGCATATAGATGTCATCTCCATCATCCATTCCATAGCTTACAGTTCCATCTCCAATACCTTTCTCACCACGTTCAAGCTCTTCCAACAACCTAAAATTCCTCGGAACTATATTGTAAAGCATTAGAAACACATGGTAACAAACAATTACTTATCTTCAGCTAAATTCTGAAGAAGAACTAACTCAATAAGATAACTTCTCTAGTCAACAAACAAAGTTAAAGAAGAACAATGAGTTTTACAGATTATGAGGACTTTTGAAGCTCTAAGGTACTGTAAGCAAAACAACACAAAAATCCTAACTTTTGACAGTAGAGTTTAGATCAATCTACATACGAACATAAATATACAAAAAAAAAACAATCAATTTACAGAGCAACACGAAAGATTAGAGAACAATTGTCATAATAGATCGATGAAACTATTAAACTCGAACCAATCGGTAAAAAACGAATAAAGCTCAATACGAATACCAAAACCCTAAGCAAAATGCGAAATCGAATTCCAAAACCCTAGAAAATCAAACAGACCCGAAAGAATCGAAATTTTTACCGACAACACTCGATCCTCCTGAGCCAAGAGTCATAATTCGATCAAGTTTTGGTTTGGATCCGATTGAATTTGGGATCTGATCGGGTAGATAGATGGGAAGGGAGAGAGAGGAGATATGAAGTAAGGGAAATCGAGAGAGATTCTGGTGAATAGACAGAAAGCTAAATGTGAGGGGCACAATTAAGCTAATTGGGTACTATCGGGGAGACGAAAATGTTAGTTTTTTCAACTTCACTATTCATAAATTGATTTTCTATCACATAAATTCTTAAATTAAAATAATTTCAAGGGCACCATTTTATGTTTATAATCAAATTTTAATACACTTAACAATAAAATAAGACATAGAAAAAACCGCTCCCTTCTCTCTCTCTTCTTGAACCGCCGCCTTTCTCGTTCTTTTCGTTAACAACCGCCTTCTCTCCGGCCCTCCGGCGAGTGTTGTTCGTCTTGACGGTTTCCTACTGGGTCAATCAATAACTTCTGATAACTGTCTTTCAGTTATCGATTTTATAAATCCCATATTTTATAGTTAATGGATTCTTTTACTCTTTTCAACGTTTTCTCTCAATTCTTAACCATGTCTGATAATCTTCGCAAACAGATGCAAGACATTGATTTAGGTGTCAATGATCCGATAATCCCAATGTCGTTGGTACTTTGCGAACAAGCAGAGTCTTCAAATCAACATGCACTCATTTGTAAACTGGTTAACCCCTGGCGTCAAAATCTTCGGGCTCTCCTTACTGCGTTACCACGTGTCTGGGGATTCGATACTGAAGTGACAGGAAGAATAATTGATAATGCAAAAGTTCAATTTCTCTTTTCTTCCCAAGAACCGATGCTTTCCGTTCTCCGGCGAGGGTCGTGGTCCTTTAATGAGTGGATGTGTATCATCCGTCAATGGAACCCGTATCACTCGGATTTTGATCTGAAGTACATCCCATTTTGGATTCAGGTCCGAGGCATTTCGCTTCAGTACTTAACTGAAGACATTGTCACTTACATAGGACGCACAATTGGGCATTTTCAAGAAACAGATTTCTCTGTTGAAACTGCTGTCCATGTGACTTTGTTCGTATTAAACTCCTCTGGAACATTGATACTCCTCTGAAGTTTCAGAGATGTTTCAAGTTTGGAGATATGGAGGTTGTTCTCAAATTCAGGTTTGAGAAGTTAAGAGGTTTTTGTACCTCTTGTGGATTGATGAGCCATGATGCAATGGAATGTCCTATGAATAACATCCCTCTCCCGCCTGCACCTTCGGATGATGATGATGACGATGATGAGGATAATGTCGATCAAGATGCGGCTGATACACAAAATCAGGAATTCAATGCACCAGATTCAAATATTTCGGATTCAAAGTCAGACTCTGCTTCTCCTACACCGGCCAAACGTCGCAAGACTACCTCTCCTTCTGCAGGTATTCCGGCATCTGTTTTGGTTTATTCTGATTACAGGAAGACACAAGTCACTGAGGATTTGGAAATTATGACCATTGTGTCTGCTTCAAAACGTAAGCGTGCCACCACTTTGGAGATTCGAAACTGCTTTTCTCCAGTACTGATCCCTGCCGCTGTTACTGCTACTAATGTTGGTTCAAGTGCGGCTTTCAACAAAGCAAATGTGAATGACGGTTCGGTGGGCCACAATCCACCGGAGTCCAAATGAATACGGCCTGCTGGAACTGTCGGGGTTTAAAGGAGTTCCCGGTTGTTCGACGCCTAAAGGGGATAGTGAAGAAGTATTCCCTGGACTTACTCTTTTTAATAGAAACTAAGAATAGTACTAATCATGTTCATGATGTTGCTGCTCAGTTAGGATTTGATAATGTCTTTTGTATTCCGCCGGTTGGCTTAAGTGGTGGTTTAGCTCTGTTATGGAGAAAGACAATCTCTGTGTCTTTCGCATATTTAGATGCTAGACTTATGGATGTTGAAGTTAATAATAATGGTTTGTTTTTCTATTTATCGTGTGTTTATGGGAATCCAAATCAATCTTTGCGACATCATCTTTGGGAAAGATTAGAACGAATAGCTTCGATACGAACATGACCGTGGCTTTTATTAGGTGATTTTAATGAAATTTTAAGTAATCACGAGAAGGTTGGAGGCCGTATTCGAGAGAATTGGACATTTACGGACTTTCGAAATATGGTGCGTCATTGCAACATCTCTGACCTTCCTTATATCAGCAATCATCTCACTTGGTCTGGTAAGCGCCAGGGCGAAATAGTTCAATGTTGCCTTGACAGGGCCATGTCAAATGACGAATGGAATGCAAAATTCCCAGCTTCGTCTGTTGAATTTCTTGAAAAGACAGGGTCGGATCATCGTCCTGTCATTGTCAAAATAAGGAAGGAAGTGGAACGTTCCAAGCCTACATTTCGGTTTGATCGTCGATTATTACAGGCTCCTGGTTTCGATGATTTAGTTAAAACTCAATGTCATATTGATCATGATTCAAACTCCTCTCTGGTGCAAAGTATTGCCAATTGCAGACGCAATATCATTGCTTGGAAGAAAGAAAATCCCAATAACTCTCAGTCACGTATTTTAGAGCTATCTTCCCTTATAGACCAAGCAACACTTGATCCTTCTGTCTCTTCTGATTCTTTACAACATTTGTATCATCAATTAAAAGAGGCGATGGATTCGGAGGAGCTTTATTGGAAACTTCGTAGCCGAAATCAGTGGTTGGATCACGGCGATCGCAATACACGTTTCTTACATGCTAGTTACAAAAATTGGGTGGCTCGAAACAGGATCATTACTTTGTTGAATAGTTCGGGTCAGAAGATATTTGGAACTAAAGATATAGCATCAGAAGCAGTCAATTACTTCAAGGGTGTGTTTGCTAAGTCAGCATCTTCTAATAATAATTCTTGGTTTGAGGTGATACCAACAAATGTTTCAGACGCTGAAAATCTCCATTTAATTCGCCCAGTTTCTACTGAGGAAATAAAATTAGCCTTGTTTTCTATTGGTCCGGATAAATCTCCGGGACCAGATGGATTCCCGGCGTCTTTTTATCAGCATTACTGGTCGGAATTTGAGCCTATGATTACTGCTACAATTAAACGTTTCTTTGAGCTTGGATAGCTAGATATGGAGCTTTCAAAAACTAATATATGCCTCATTCCTAAGATTTTAAATCCAAGACGTATGGAGGACTTCAGACCTATAAGTCTATGTTCGGTACTTTACAAAACCATTTCTAAAATTTTGGTTTCCCGGCTTCAAGGTATTCTCCCAAAACTGGTTACTGAAGAACAAGCGGCTTTCATCCCGGGACGTTTTATCACTGATAATGTCATGTTGGCTCATGAGACTCTTCATTCACTGAAGCATAATAAACAGATCTCCAAATGCTTTATGGCTGTTAAAACCGACATAAGTAAAGCTTATGATCGTGTTGATTGGGATTTTCTACGTTTGGTTTTGGAGCTACATGGTTTTCATCCCTCTTGGATATCTTGGATCATGTTATGTGTCTGCCAAGTCCGATTTTTGGTTCTTGTTAATGGTTCACCACATGGTTCATTTATGCCATCCTGAGGATTACGTCAAGGTGATCCTCTTTCACCGTATTTATACATTCTATGTGCCAATGTCTTAAGTCTCTTGATTAAACAAGCTGTTCATGATGGACTTATACAAGGCATTTGTATTAGTCACCGTGGCCCTATGCTTTCACATCTTCTTTTTGCTGATGATTCGCTTTTTTTCTGCCACGCTAACAAAGCCAACGCTTTTCAATTACGTAAAATTTTCCAACTATATGAGGCTATATCCGGTCAGAGGATTCATCTCGATAAAACATGCATTACGTTTGGGTCTAAGGTGTTTCTTCAGCATCAGGAGAATGTTAAACGGTTATTAAAGATAAACAATATCGGTGGTGGGGGTAAATATCTCGGTTTACCGGAGCAATTTGGTAGAAAAAAGTCGGTCATGTTTAACTCAATCATTGATCGATTGAAGATGAAGTTCCACGGCTGGCAAAATAAATATTTATCCCATAGTGGTCGCGAAATAATGTTGAAATCAGTTGCTTTTTCAATGCCGGTTTATGCCATGAACTGTTTCCGTTTGCCGTCAGAAATTTGTAAGGATCTCAACAGCTTGATGTCAAGATTCTGGTGGGGTTGGCGAGATGGGTCACGTTCTATGAGTTGGTTATCTTGGCGAAAACTATCATATCCTAAAATCTAGGGTGGATTGGGTTTTAGAGACATAACCCTCTTTAATCAAGCTTTGCTTGCAAATCATGTATGAAAACTGATGCAACGTCCATCTAGTCTACTGTTTCGAGTTCTTAAACACCGCTATTTTCGTTATTCCGATATCCAGCATTGTCATGTTCCTAAATCCGCTTCTTATGGGTGGAAATCATTGTGCTTTGGTAGTGAATTGCTTTTTAAAGGAATTCGGCATAATATTGGGAAAGGTCACAACATACGTATGGGGATTGATCCTTGGATTCCAGATTCTCTCCCACGACCGGCACATCTAATGTCCTCAAGTGACCCTTCACTCCCAGTAGCTTACCTTCTACGTCCTGGTACTTCATGTTGGGATGATTCCAAGCTAGAACAATGTATCCAGCCTGCAGATTTTGTAAAAGTTAAAAAGCTTTTTGTTTCACCCAATAAGACAATTGATACAATTCAATGGGACTTTCACCACTCTGGTCAGTATACGGTCAAAACAGGATATCAGCTAGCACTATATTGTGATCAGTCTCATATTCCAAAGCCTCAGCTAGCTCGATTCCTAACCCTTACTTCTCTTATCTGGAAACTTCATTTACCACCCAAAATCAAGCTTTTTCTTTGGCGACTAGGTTCGGGTGCGGTTGCAACGACTTCTAATCTTGAACGACGTGGTATTCCAATCTATCCACTCTGTCCATGCTGCACATCTAAAAATGAAACAAGTCTGCATATGATTTTCGGTTGTCCAAGTGTCAAACAAGTATGGCGTCAGGCTAATTTACCATTTTATGAATGTCTGGCAACATCTTTTACAATACATGACTTCTTGTCTGCTACAATTCAGTGCTCAAGTGATCGTCGATTGCAATTGTATCAGCAACATTATGCCTTCTTCTTAATTTTGAGAATTTGGAAATCCCGGAACAAGTTTGTTTTTCAGAAACAGACGAATTCAATAGAGCAGATTTTACAATGTACAAGTGATGTTGTTTCATAATGGGTCACTCACTCCAATGTGTCTCTTTTAGCTACCTCTTCCTCTCTTTCGATTTATTCCCAACCGCATTGGTCACCACCACCTCAAGGTTTTGTAAAGTGTAACTATGATGCTTCTATTCGAGTTGGTACAAATTTGGTTGGACATGGCTGGATTATCAGAGATTATAGAGGTTCCTAATTACATTGTGGTATGGCACGCAATGTCTACTGTCTCGATTCAACGGAGGGTGAATTCATGAGTTTACTTTGGGCTTTGCAAATGACTTGGAGCTTAGGCTACCGTCATGTACAGTTTGAGGGTGGTAATCAACATGTGTATGATTGTTTACAAGACTCCAACAACCTACGTCTAGCTTCTTATAAAGCTTCTTTTGATGCTTGGAAAATTGTTTTTGAAACGTTAATTCCAGTCTTTCAACGACGTAATGCTAATTGGTGTGCAGATATTCTTGCTAAAACTGCATTATCTGCTTCTGAAGATTCACTGATTTTTCATCATTGTCCTAATTTTTTACTGTCTACTCTGTTTGCTGATGTAGATAATTTATGTTGATGAAATAAAATTTGTTGTTTAAAAAAAAAAAATCAAATTTTAATACACGTTTGTAATTAAAAATTAGAAAATTGCAAAGATATTTGAATTACAAGCTACAATTATTTTTGTAACACCTATTAGTAGGATAATATTCTCTCTTTTCCAACAATGCATAATATATTTCTCTCACATATCTTTCTTTTGTCTATCCATAAGTACATCGACTATTTTTAAGTATACAAGTATACAATATTATAGTTTATGTATAAAGTTTAGGTTCTAGAATTCATATTTGGGTTTAGAGTTTATATATTTGAGTTTATGTTTTATTATTTGGAGTTTAGAGTTTATATGTTAGAGTTTAAGTTTATATTTTGAGTTTATGGTTTATATTTTGGAGTTTACGTTTATATTTTGGAGATTAGAGTTTATATTTTGGAGTTTAGAGTTTATATCTTGGAGTTACCTTATTGAGATAAGTAATTGTATGTTACCATGTAATTCTAATGCTGATACCAGTTACTTACTACTCTTAATTAATTTTACTTTTTATTTACAAAATTTATTTAAATATACTTGAAGAAAACTAAAAGTGTAATATGATTAAACTTTTTGGACTTTATTGATTTTAATAAAATACATAATTTTGTAAATAAAACTTAAAGATTAGAAAAACTAAACTTGTAGAAATTTGATATAGTTTTATAGAGAGAGGTGATTGTGAGAAATCTCGTGTGCTCCTTGTGAACCCAGATGTGGATATTTATAATTGAGTATTCATAAATGATCTTGTAGAGAGAATCTGGAATACTGATCTTGAGATAATTATTTATCTTTTACTTTTTTATTTGATTGGTGGATGTCATAGTCTTGGGTCCAATTTGCTCGGCTTTGTTAGGCTCTTTTATGTTGTAGTCTTCTTACAGGTACCGACAATGTAGCTAAGTTTTATAGTGGGTCTTTGTGGGTCTTCTAGTGAGTCCCGCTTGTTTCTTGATCTTGTAGGAAGTCTTGTTAATTTTTTGAGAGTAGATCATAAACAGATATACTTTGTGTTTTAATTTGTATATAGGCAGTATATACAAGTAGTAGAAAATACACTCAAAATACAGTCAAAATAATATACAGAGTCTACCCAAATATACATTATTTTGAATAAATTTTATATACACAATACTATCATTTTTTCGAATTCACAAAGGTGACTTACCAACGGTCTTACTGTCTTGACATAAAACTTGCTGCCTGGAATATATCAACATTGAGAGTGAGTCGGAATTTTTTTGTTTTTACAAAAATATTTATTTCTAAATATTAAAATATTTGCTTATAATTCAAATGGATCATGGGCTAGTGGACCACCAAAGCGGTCTTTTCGTCGTCTTGATTAATACTATCATTGTCTTCGCCAGAAGTAACATGAAGTAGTTATTAACTCAGGGTTTTGAGGGCTTCTTTTAATTTGGCTCTTTTTATTTTTTTGTGAAGAAGTAGAGCTTGTTGATTTACATGGACTTTGGTGGATTTTGAGGAATTGAAGTTGGTAGTTTTGAGTAAGTCGGCTAGGAAGTAACATAGAATAGATTTGGATATGTATTTGACCAATAATTGGTCATGGAGGTTGGTTTGGAAAAAATTATGAATGTTGGATTGAGAGCATCGATCAATATTGTATTTATCCTACCATTTAACGCGGTATTCTTTGACTAGAAAATATGGCATATCGGGCAAGGCAATGACGAGGCTAAAGTTGCAAGAACATATCCATGGAATGCCTATGTCTGCAAAAAATATAATTTTTGATATGGTTGATGGCTTTGTTGGGGATATGTTTGACGTAGTATGGAAGAATTTTTGATAATTTCTAGTGGAAAATTTTGGTGAGACAGTCCAAATTAATGTCACCATTCACTGAACCATCCAGATATGTGTTCAGAAAATTTTGGGTCAAAGGATATGAACCAAGAATGATCAATGGGAAGTAGGTAAACAAATCAGAGCCAAACATTTTGATAATCAGTGTAAGAGTAGTCGCGAGCTGGGTATCCTGATTGGGAGAAGGGTTTTGATGTATGTAAATGTAAAAAAACAAGATTTTGGATAGAGGCTAGGCGAAGTATTTTACAGGTTGAATAGGAGATATGATTTTGATTTGTTTACTAGGTAATGAGTAACTTCGATAGATTTAGTGTCCACCAGAATATACACGCAATAGGTTCTATTTTTGGTTACATTATCAGTTGGGTAAAGGGTGTCTTGATAAAATGTTCTATTGATAAACTGTTGGAGTTCTTTGAGTTTTATTGTTTCGAAATAATGGGTGATCATAAGATGTTGTTGTTGTGGTTTAAGAAAATATGTAGATTTGGCTGGTGTTTCTTGTGTTGTTGTTGAAGTTTGGCATTTTTGTCTGTAGTTACGGCCTTTGAATAAGATAAGGTTGGAAATTCAGCAAGAGCTCATTATTCGGTTTGAATAGTTAAGGGTTTTCTTTGTAAATGTGGTTAATTCTTGATATAATTCAATGATGTCATTGGTTTTTTGGATTTCTGATCAGTCATCTTGTTTATTGATTTGAATATCTATATTTTTTCCCTGCAAATATTCTCTAGTTAGAAAATCAGGTAAACAATTATTCTTGCCTTTAATGTATTGAATATCAAAATCAAAAACAGAAAGAAAAGCTTGCCATCTGGAAAATTTTTTTTTTGAAACTAGATTTTTAACATCTTTCTTTAAAATTTTCTTAGTTGACTTGCAGTCAACTCTTGGTAAGAATTTTTTATTGATTAGATCATCTTAAAATTTTGAAATGCAATTGACTATAGAGAAAACCTATTTTATAACAGTTGAATACTTTTTTTGAAGTCCTAACCAGAATCCTCAATGATATCTAACTATTGGCTTTGGACTGGAGTCATATATTTTTTTTTTAAAGATTCCTCTGAATCCTATTTATGAAGCATATGTTTCTACTATCATATATGCTTCAGGGTTTGAGATTGTTAAACAAGGAAGAGATTTTACTTTTTGTTTAATTTGGTGTACTAGTTGAGTAGTCCATGGTTTTGGACTTTTTTTGAAGACGTTGGAATAAATGTTATATAGTTTTCTGAAGATTTAGTAGGAAGTCAGAAACATTATTTAGACATCCTAAAAATCTTTGAAGTTGTGTTTTTTTTTCTCTTAATTCATGTGGAAATTTAGGTGAAAATTCTATTGATCTTGAAATAGGGGTGATGGTTCCTTGATAAATATTATATCATAAGAATATTATTTTAAATGGAAATAACAACATCTTTTTGGCTGATACTAACAATCCATGTTTCTTAACTGTATTTAAAAATGTGTGTAAATGATTATATATTGGCATATTGATGTTGAATAGACAAGTACATCATCGATATAGACTATTGTGAATTTTGAGTAATTGTTAAATATATCATTCATTATATGCTGAATTTTAGAAGGTGCATTTTTAAGTCTAAAAGACATTACATTCCCTTCGTAGTGTTCAGATTTTACTCTAAATGATGCTTTATATTTATTTTGTTCGACTATTTGAACTTACTAAAATTCACTTTTCATATCGAATTTTGAATATGTTTTTGCATTATATATTCTTTTTAATTAACATCTTTTATTTGGTATTTGATATATAATCCATTGTTATACATGATTAAGAGGCTTATAATCAATTACTAATCGTGGTACTCCATGTTTTTTCTCTACTTGATTATTAACAGAAAATGCTGAACAACTTTAAGGGGATTTAGATGGTCTGATTGTTTTTTTGTTTAGTAATTCATATATTATTTGTTTACAATTTTACAATAATTCTTTGTTCATTTTTATACGTCTTGCTTTAGTTAGTATATTTTCTCGTTAAATTCTTTTATATACGGGAGTTCAATAGTATGTTGTTTCTTTCCCAAAATACATTATATAAATTTGAACATATTTGATTTAATAAATCATTTTCAATTGATTTTATTTTTTCCTGTATATATATGTAGTTTTGAGTTGTTCCTCTATTTTTTAAAAGTTATTTCTTCTTCTAAATGTTGAATATGACTTTGTTTCCCTTTTATTGAATTAATTGCTTTTTGGATAGTATTTTGTTGAAGATTAAGATCTTTTTTATTTTATTTGGTGATAAAAATTTGAATAGTAATTTTGATCCTACTACTTTTGTTGTTATACCTAATTTTGTTACTTTAAAGGGGTATATTTGTGTAAAAATGGAAATCAGAATATTACTTCTTGTGTTAAGTTTTTAACTAAAATGAATTGTTTTTTAAAACAATATCTTTGATTACATATTTTTGCACATGGTAGTTGGTATGACTCCTTCACGGATATAGCTATAATCTGCACTAGTATCAATTAATGTAATTATGTTTATTTTGAAATCATGATTTATATGAAAAGTAATGTTTGTGTACCATTTTTGATAATTAATTTTATTTATTATTTGGATATAATCAATATCTTGTTTTTTTATTTTATTTTTATTTTATGGATTAGTGGATGATGCTTGAGAATCATTTTCATTTGAATTAATGATTATCTTGCATCTATATGTAATTGCTTAAGTTCTTCTTGATCAATAATTGATTGTAATTCTTTAATTTGTGATTTTAATTACTTAATCTCACTTTGTAATTCTCATGTTGGTACTTTCTTAAATATATTTTATGTTGGATATTTTCAACATATTTAATTAAGGCTAAATAGTTGTGGTGATAACAAATGATCTTTTTGACTTATTATATATTTTAGTTTTAGTAAAATATTTTTTTTTTAATTTCAAGATCA
Source organism: Iberis pinnata (assembly GCA_900406425.1). Classification (NCBI taxonomy): domain Eukaryota; kingdom Viridiplantae; phylum Streptophyta; class Magnoliopsida; order Brassicales; family Brassicaceae; genus Iberis; species Iberis pinnata. The sequence continues at coordinate 13,918 of OVBE01010195.1, forward strand.
TCAATTATATATTATATCTAATAAGAACTTTTTTTATCATTATATCTTGTTATTACATTAATTAATTTACAATTACATAAGTTATATGATATTTCTTGTGATTCTTTAGAAGAATTCTTTGAATATTCTTTTTTTATCGAATAATTACTATCAGATTCTTCTGATACTTCAGACTCTGATATAATAATTTAGTTATTTTTTGAATATCTGGTTGATCTTCGAATATTTCATTTATTATCTTTTTCATTTTACATTCAGTTGACCTATGTCCAGGTCGTTTATAATTCCAACATATTATTTTCTTCTTATTTGCATAATTAAACTTTGTATTGTTTTTTGAATAATTTTTTGCATAATATTCATTGGTTGGTTTTAATGGGAATTTCTATTGCTTTTTTTCCTCAAAACGGTTATTCTATTACTCAAACTTGAGGTGGTCTGGTGAACCAGAGCGGAACAGAACAACCAATGTAGTACAGAGTCCTATGGAAGGAGCGAGCTAACTTAGCTAACGTATCAGACAATACATTTTTTCCTCTTGGGACATACAATAAAGAAAAGCAAGGAAATTTCTCCCTCAAATTCTTGATCTCCTTAAGCTCTGTAGAGAAACCTGGCCACGCTTCCGGATCTTGCACCATAGAAATCAATTCCTTACTATCCGTCCCAAATACTTGGCAGTTCGATAGTTGTAGCATACATTCCATTGCCCAAGTTAGAGCCTCTACTTCCGAATGCAGGGGTGAAAGCCGTTGGTGTTGGTTCTTTGCTCCCATCAGCTGAGTCTCTCCATCGAAATTCATCCACGTCCAACCACAACCACTAAAGAGTGTATTTTGTGTCCATGATCCATCTATCAAGCATCTCTCAGAGATAATATCCTGCTCATGTTGTACTATCACCATTCTTTCTGGTTTCTTATTTGCTTGATGCCAGGCTTTGCATTCAGATTCTGCATGTCGAACAGTTTCCAAAGGGTCTCTGTTTATTCCATTAAACAGCTTCTCGTTCCTTGCTTTCCAAATAAACCACATAATCCACGGATATGGGTCCCCATCCAGCTCTGGGTCTTCAATATCATTTTTCCTCCAAAACAGGTAATCGACATTAGTGTAATGACTTGTCATTGGGAATAGATTTGGCGGTGTAGGNTGGGGGGCATTCAAAGATTGCATGATTTATTGTCTCATTTTCCGCTCCACACCTTGGACAATGATTATCACATCGCATATGACGATGATTGAGATTACTTCTCACCGCTAACTGCCCAGATATCACTTGCCAAATAAAATGTTTTATTTTGGTCGGTGCATTAATCTTCCACACAAAG
>OVBE01010196.1:0-15245 GCA_900406425.1 Iberis pinnata
TATTTCCGTGGTTCGACTGAGTTAAATTTCGGGATAGGCGTAATAACCTCGGTTTTGTTCAAAGGGGGTTGACTGGAATCGGGGTGTTACATGGCCAAGAGAGATTGATCCAGAGTGTTGAGTGGATAGATCCGGACTTGGATTCGGCTCGAGGGGGGGGATCGATCCGGGCCTTGAACTGGTTGTATTCCACATTTTCCACTCATCTTCTGAATTCTCACAAATCTTCCTAAAAACTCCTGAAAGTACTGAAAAATCTCCAAAATGCATGTATATGCAAATGCTAATGCAAAAGTCCCTAAAAATCACAAACTTGCTAATAACAACTATAAATGTGATATATGAACAACTAAAGACCTAAAAATTGATGCTAAATGACTTCTAACAACTATGAAAATATAGAGACATCAACTCCCTGAAACTAAATCTTTGCTTGCCTTCAAGCAAGTAATTCATATGGGAGAGAGGTTTGAAAGTGGGAACTCAGAACCAAAACATGTTGCTAACACAGGTAATATAAATGTCTTGGTTACTAGTTCTAGAATGTAGTCCTAAGCTTGTCCTACTTAAAAACCTTAGCCATACTCATCACAGTTCATCACAGACCAATTCCAACTTTCACAATGCATTCAAATTCGCTTGCTCCTTTAACATTCATTAATCAAGAACTATGGATCAAGTCATGTGTCTTCAATGAACTCATTTTGTCAAGGAAAAGTTAAGGAGTAAAAATGACCCCTTCATGCAATGGTTAATGATTTATAATAAGGGTTCTCTAAAAAAGAGTGAGCTTTAGCAGAAGGCTAAAGGTAGGAACACTTAGATGCATAAAGAAATAAAACCTCATCTACCCAATGCTAATGAAACCTAAGTTCCCTGATTCTACCCAGTAAGAAGTCCTAAATCTACACTTTGACACTTGAAGTGATTCCAACTTATTCACATACTCCCTTTTTCATCTTTTCTTTGGTTACACTTAGGAGAGACTTCTTTCTTAAATGACTGCTAGATGTTTCAGGAACTTATTTACTTAAACACTTATGGTCTTTGACCTTTTCATTTATACTATATTTTTGGATTTTACCCTTTTGAATTCATTGTCATATATTTTTCTTAATCTGCACTAACCATACTTCTTTTTCATACCATTTTTCCTCCCAAACTTTCTACTAGCATATTCTGATTCTTTTTCCATTCCTCTCCTAAGGTTCTTACTTAACTTTTCCTTTTACCAACTACCAATACCCTTTCATTCATTTCCACCCAAACTAACATCCAAAATGGAATCCCACCTAATGCTATCTAGTCCAAAAAGCGTGGACTAGACTACATGAGACCCTATTTCTGTCAGTTCGAACCTAATACATTCTACCAAGCTCATTCCATAAAAGACCTGCCACTCAGTAGCAAATTCAGGGTTTGAAAGAAGGTAAGGTTCAAGGGTGGGAATTCTACTTGGGTTAACAATAGTGGTAAAAGATAGAAGATAACTCATATATGTATATATTATCCATGAGTTCATATTCAACACACAAATTATGCATTCAAATTCAAGTTCTAATTGATAGGAGCAAACTTCAAATCACATCATGCTTCAAGAGATAAATGATCATGCAAGTTCACATTCCAAGCAAGGTGCAGTTATACTTCAGACAATTTCAGGATGCAATAGACAACTAATAACCAGGACACTAATATTTTCTGAGAAAACAACATACTTACAAGGTTATCATCTTCCTAGTTCCCTATGCATATGCAAATGAACAACCTATAAGTCTAACAACTTAGATGCATCTATGTGAACACTCTATTTTTGAAGGATAATTTTCGAAAAAATTTCAAGTTTTTATGGTTTTAACATGCTATAGATGTTATGTATGCTAAGAAGAAGTTGGAGACAAAGGAACAAACAGACTAACTTCATTAGATAGCAGTCCCATGAATCCTCCCCCAAACTTGAATTACACAGTCTCTGTGTAATCCAAATTCGAAGGCGGACTTAGGGGATGGAAAGGAAACAAAAGCATAAAAACACAAAAACATGCATAAGCGGAAAACAGAGACAAATAGAGGTGCAGCGGATCATACAATGGTTGTTTGGAGATGACTTCAGTTATCTAGAGTGTGGGGGTTGGACAAATCCTCTTCGAGAGAGAGATTGGAAAGGTTGTCAGAGCATGATTCCAAGTATGGCACTTGGCTGACGATGGCTTGATCGGTAGAGTAATCTTGGTTGAACATGAGGTTCTCGCTCCTCTTGAGAGACGTTCTTCTGCTATTCGAGGGTAAGATGATCCCTTTGGTGTCGCTTGTTCTCTTGAATTGGTAGCAGAACTGTTCATCTATCCTCCCCCACTTCGAATTGAATGTCGTTCAAATGATTGTAGTCCAATAACCTCGAGGTCCGATCAATCTTTCCAAGGTAGACTTGGGTATGCTGAAGGATAGGAGTAATCCAGCCTCCTTCTCATATTTGAGGCACTCCTTTTTCTTGTGACATCCAAGTCAAACCTTGAAATTTTAACAGTTGTTCGAGAAATAGCTTAAGAGGACAAGGTCTCTTTTCGTTGAGGGTGGTGACCAAGGATTCGTCTTGAAGAACACTGCAAACGTGTGAGGCGATGCCTAAACTCAAGAATTTTATCTCTTCCCCCAAGATGTAGCTTGTATCTCGCCTTATAAAGAAAGAGTTGGTGAGGATTTGGTGCACGTAACGGATTGTCGGGTGACGGATGAGGGCGCTCTTGGTCTTTCCGGCCTTGAAAGCATTAGATCCAATTATTCTCCAAATGAGCCCAATCTTATTCGGAGTATCTTTGAATGTGGTTGTTTGAGATTTTATAGCGTGAAAATCGTAGATATATTCAAACTCACTGAAAGTGACTGTGTGAGTTTTCCCGTAGAGATCTTTGAAGGTTATAAATCAAACCGACAAAACATCCAAATCAACACAAAACCTAGTTAGTAGATATATACCTTTCCACAAACTTATTTTACATCGTCCGGTGTGAAAATAAATCCAAGAGAAGAATTAGGAATAAGACTTGACTAAAGGAAAATACCAAAACATGATTTCAAGGTGAATTTCGGGAACTTACCTGAAAGAGATCGGTCGATCTTCTGAAGTTTCGATCGATCTCTACTTACTGATTTTTCAGGAATTCTAGATCGATCGATCTGTGCATGGACCGATCGATCCGTACTTCTGAGAAGAACCTGATATTTTCCTAAATCTCAAAGAACTCAAAACTAAAAATCAATAAGTTAGTTAAATAAAACCAAATTGACTCAAACTGAAAAAGAACTAAACTAAAACACCAAATATTGGGTTGCCTCCGAGTCAACGCTTGTTTAACATCACAAACTTGACGAACTTACCTCCTAAGCTGAGGTTGGATCAGCAACAAGAGATGCTCCAAAACAAGCTCCAAAATTCGCCATCTTCAGCTTCATAACCTTACTCATCATATCCTTGGCCACATTGGTTTCCTTCTCTTTAACCTCTAAGGTGAAAAAGGCTCTAACCTTTGAGAAAGGCTTTGAAGTACCTTTTATTTTCACCTTATGCTCAATTTCATCTCCATCTATGCCATGAGGAATCAAAGTCACTTGAGGACTTTTCTTGCTCTTCTTTATGTTCGCCTTTTCTTTGCTTTTGACCTTTGGGATTGCATTCCTTGTTGAGACTTGAGATTCTCTATTCAAGGCTTCATTGACTGCACCCTTAAGATAAGGTTCAATATGAGATTCATCCTCCATATTTTCTTCTTTAACCACTGTGATTCTAAACATATCTTTAGGAGGGACTGCTAGGTAGAAAAAAATTCTTGAATTTTGTAAGGGACACGCGCTGATTAGGCATATCCACTACAGCTCCTACTAATGCTAAGAAAATTCTCCCCAGAGTTAGTGGCATATCTGAATCCTCAATCATTTCCAAGATTTGAAAATCAACAGGAACTAGACAACCTCCAACTTGTGCCAACAGATCGGAGATGAATCCTTTCGAGGTTATAGTGGAACCATTAGCAAGCCGAAAGGACGTCTTAGATGGTCTAATTCCTGAAATTTCCAATTTCTCTGCAACAACCTTTGACATGACACTCACATTAGCACATCTATCGTAGAGTGAGTCCTAGAATTCTACTTCATTGATTAAACTAGGAACCATGAACTCTCCAAGATCTTTCACTTTGAGAAGGCTTCTAAGAAGATTTTTTTTCCGATCTATATCTCTTCATTATCTAATTCTAACAAGTTCCTCTCAGGTTCAACTAGGTAGGGAATATTGGGTTTATATACCTATTTTGGAACTGATGCAGTCTGGGAGGGGGGATCGATAGATCTCTTAAGAGATTGATCGATCTCTTGCCTCTTCGAATCTCACAACATCAGATCGATCGATCTAATGGATATTGATCGATATCTTTCGTTGGGTGCCCATGTTTTGCTTGAATCGATTGATCCAGAATCAAGGACCGATCGATATGATGTCTTTGGAATTTTCTGTAACATAGGATTGATTGATCTCTTAAGAGATAGATCGATCTCTTACTCTACAATTTTTTCAGACTTCTCAAGATCTGTATTTTCTGCATCTTGATCTTAGAAACATGTGGTCTTTTCACCAACACATGATGCTTTTTCCACTTCATCACATTCTTCAAACCAATCAGCAACTATAGACTTACAATTATTCCTTTTGATTGTCTTCAACTTTCCAAGGGAAGCCACCAGTTTGTCTCTTTATAGATTCTGCAGTTTGAGCTGCTTGTAGGTCGAGCTTCTTCACATGAGTAGATAATAACTCAAATTTGTTTTTTAAGTCATTGTACATGCGGTCTATCTTGACAATGATGTTCCTTTCAGATTGTTTCTTACCTTCCAAGATTTTTTTGAGCATCAATTCCATATTGTTCTCTTGTTGAGTCAGAGCTATTTGTTGAAACGCATGTTGAGATGGTTATTGAAAGCCGACTGAGTTGGAATTATGCACAAAGTTCTTATTCTAGTTGACCAAAAGATTCTCTAGAATTCTGCACAAAGGGCTTATGTTGAGGTGGGTAAACTTGATCTTGGGGTTTCCCACATTAGTGCTTCTCCAAGAAATATTAGACTTGTTGAAACCTGGACTAAAGCATTGATTAAATATTACCCGACCTTGGCTATTGACATAGCTCACTTCTTCTACAAGTTTAGGCTCTTGGAGAACAAATCAATATGCTTCAATCTTCTCCACATCTTCAGCGAAACTGACATGTTTCTCATTTTGGTTCTTGAGAAGTTGAGTAAAGAGTCCTTTAATCACTGCAAGTTCAAAAGATTCTTAACCATATGATCTTCCTCTTCTATCATAATCAGAACAATGATTGTTGTTACTTGCAGCGAGACTGTTAATCACATGATATGCTTCATGCACAAGCTTAGTCATGAAGTCACCATTGCTGGTTGTATAAAGAGAAAGTTGATACTTCTAATTGATACCTCTGTAAAAGGTGTTGAGGAGATTCAGCTTGGAGAAACCATGATGAGGACAATCGCAAAGATACTCCTTGAAGTTGTCCCACACTTCGAAGAAAGACTCTACAAGAACTTGCTGAAACTGAGATATTTTGCTTCGAAGATTGTTGGTCCTTGTAGTGGTGTAGAAGTGGCTTAAGAACTTGGATTTACAGTCATCCCAAGTTTTAATGGGGTTGGCCAATAGAGATTTTAACCACCCGAGAGCCTTGTCAGCAAGATAATGACTTAAGAGCTTGCAATGCATGAAATCCTTAGAGAATCCATTGAGTTGAACAGTGATGCAAATGTCTTCATAACTATCTATGTGATCCATAGAATGCTCGTTCGCTAAACCATGAAATTGATTTTGTCTAATCAATTGGATGAGCTAGAATGGGAATTCATAGTCTTGGCATTGAGGTGGACGAGGGTGAAGGGCATTCCTGTTAGCAAGGAAAGCTTCAGGGTTGTTGAAGTCTCCAACTAGAACCCTGTTTTGAGCTGGGTGATTGTTGGAAAATCTTTGTGGATCTCCTATCAAGATGTAGTACTGCCCAATTGGATTACCATTACCAGTTTCTGGTTTTTTTGGCGGCACTTGATTTCCATTTGCTCCTTCCACAAGGTTGACTAGCTGGTGTAGTCTTTGTTGAGGAGGATTCAAGATGTTCGGCCCTTGGGGAAGGAGCTACGGACCTTCGGGTAAGACCGGATCATTAAGAATAACGTTATCTCCTATTGAGTTGGATGAACTTTCGTTCTTCCTTGCTTTCCGGTTTGAGCGTTCTAATTTTGAGTGTTCTGCGTTACTAAGGTTGAGCAATTCCTTAGATTTGTCAGATCGTCTGATCAAGCACCTGTAAAAACAAAATCAAGAAGAAAGAAATGCGCTTAGTACTGTAAAATAAAATATCATAGACTAGACTATATATAAAACTTAAAAGACACTTAATTGGTCCCCGTTAACAGCGCCAAAAATCTATTAGGCTCAAGATTTTAATCTTAAATCTAACAGCAGAGTACAGATCTAAGAAGTATAGACTAGGGTCGAATTCCACAGAGAACAGATAGCACGACTTTCAGTTTTATGTCAAATCAAGCTTAGAAAGATAAAAATAAGTGGTTGTAACTGAGATTAAGCAATAACAATAAATTAAAATGAAGTTAAATCAATAAATAAAAGCGTCAAGAAATTCCACAAGTATTCAAGTTTGAAGCTCAGGTTAATATGCAGTATTTTGTTTTGAAAATAATTCTCAACTTGAAAGACAACAATAGATTAATCTCCTCTTGAAGAATTTAACTCTTTGTTCGAATTATCAATCTAACAATTCAATCAAGCATTAAGTTCATATTAATATGTTCATAAGCATTCAAGTCAATACTCTCGCAAGCAAGAACACTTATTCATCTAAACTAGGTCAGATCTAAAGTAAATATCTTTGCGTTTATTAATCTAATATCAATGAAATAAATGGCCAATCTATTCAAACATTAAGAACAGATCTAGAGTAAGAACCTAACAAATTCAATACATTATGTTAAAATCATAACTATCAAACCTGGTTTCCCTGGGAAACTCCTAAAACCTAACAATGTGACTACTCAGACATAGAAAAGCAATCAAAAATAATTATTGAAGAACGCATATTCAAAAACTAGAAACACATAGAACTCCATTTACCAAGATAATCACCGAAGTACCACTACGACACTCCGCAAAAATCAAATTTGCAGGATACGATGGCAGGAGCGATCCAATGCAGTACCAAACATCTTCTACTATTGCCATGGGGAGAGCTCAATTCCCTTCAGAAGAGTGAGATCCCGGATTATGCCAAATGTTCATCGGAAACCTATCAGCGTTCGCCCTAGATTGGTTCTCTCGCATAGATCCCGGCTCTATCGAAAGTTATCAACAGTTGTCGATAGTGTTCATCAAGCACTATTCAATGTTTATAGCCAAGAAGGAAACGGCAACCGACCTCTGGGCGTTAATGTGGATGCTAAAACCCACAATGAATTTTTAGATGATTATCGTAATGAGGAATTCGTCGTTCTTGTCAAAATTAGAAGGAAATTACAACACAAACTCAGGTCAAAATAAATACGAAGAAGAATAATATGTTTTTTATTGATCTTGGCGAATGTGTTTATACAAAAAGAAAAGATAGATCGATCTCTTAATTCTAGTTCTAAAAACCACAACTGATTCTAATGCTTCATTTCTCTCTCTTCTCGCCTTATATCCCCTTCCGCCTAGTTCGGGTTGTTCCGATCTTCTAGGATCGTTGGGATCACAATCTTGGTGCTTCCCCTTATCTCGGAACCGCCTGGACCTAGTCTTCTCTTGTTCAGCTCGTAATCGCTTTCTTCTCTGCTCGTCTACGACATGACTAGCCGATCGTTCACTCTCTGCACCTAAGAAGAAATATGCTGAGTGAATCTTTTTGCATCTTGACACATGTTGAGCTGTTATCTAGGAAGTGACACCGGTTGGGCAAGAAACCTGCTGAGGGGTTTCAACACCAACAGATTAGCGCCCAGGTCTCCCTACGAGCTTAGCGAGTTGGGTGACCTTCAGAAACTGGTGGAAATTCACCACGTAACCATTCATACATTATCACATACTTATTACATTTTCTTCTTTAGGCTGACATTCATCCATCCTTTTTTTTAAAGCACATTTGAATCCTTCATGTTGGGCTGGATAATATCATTTTTTCCCCAAAAAAGATAGGATTAGTTGGGCCGATTTGTTACGATTTGATTTAAGGAAATCTCAACAGTCTTGATTGATTCTTATTTCCTCATGCAGCTCATCTTAGTATTCTTCAAAATTCTAAAAGCATCATCATTACGCCAACAAAAGGCGGTTTTCACACAACTCGAGGCAGTTACTTCCACTTCCCTCTCTCTCCTCAGGTACCTCGAACCGTCTCCCACTACGCTTTTAACAGTCCATATCTTCTCTCTCTCTCTTTGCATCCTAAGGTATTGTCATTTCTCCTATTCAATTTGCCCTTCTTCTTCCCAAATTTGCTCCGAAATTCCTCTGGATTTTTGTCTTTCTTTGACTTTTCACTCTCCATATTTCTCTTCCTCCTCGGTTCCCCGGCAATGTCGAGACAGTTGGCGCTTCGATCTGGGAGTAGAGGTTCTTTGTCGCATCCCACGGCGAGCGCGAATGTTGGGACTCCTGTTGTTTTTGGTGCAAAATATAGGGCGTCTGTGGCCCCTCAAATAATGGCCTTCTCCTCTTCTCGTTCATTCCTTACCTCCGTGAGAACACTATGGGAGCAGTTCGACCTTTCACCCGATGTTAGGTTTTTAATCCTGGATCCGGGCCAGTTTCTGGACAATCCCCCACTAGGGTTTGTCACTGTATACGAGATCTTTTTCAAGACTTGTGGGCTGCGCTTCCCTGTTTCTGAGCTGCTAGTCCAGTATCTGCATCGTCGGGGCATGGCTCTGAGCCAGCTGATACCAAAAAGGGTCTGTCATGCCATATTCCTGATGATTCAGGCGAGAGAGAGTGGTTTCAAACTGAATTGTGACATGTTGGAAGTTGCTATGTACGTGAAGAGGGGCACGAAGGGTGGCCTCTGGTACCTAGCCAACAAACCGAATCAAGGGTTTGCAACCGGCCAAGCCCCCAAGGACGAGACAGATTGGGAACAGTTGTATTTTTTAATTGAAATAAACCATCTTTATTTCGGGACTACGAGTCCTAGTGATTTACAATCTCTATGGACCATGGAGATTGGTGTGGATCCCTTCTTTTTTTTCCTTAGAATATGATATTAAGTCTTTTTCCTTGTTTGACGAATTCGCGTTTTCAGGATGTGTTTATTCTTTTGCACTGATTGACTTTTGGGCGTTTCTGACTGACCAGGTTCCTTTTTCTTTGTTATTTTGGTGTTTGTCAGCTCCGCATCTGACCCATGTCGAGGATCTATCTGCTGAATTCTTGAAGAATTGGAAACTCCTTAGGAAGAGTCGATAAAACAATTGAAGCACGTTTGACGGGGAGAGAGTGTCTCGTTACTGGCTGCCACTGGAGCCGCTATAAGAAACATCATCAAGTAATTACCCTACTTAGGCTTTACTTCGTTCTATTCGGGTCACATGGTATCTAATGCATCGTTTTGCCACAGGTGTTCCATCTCAGTGTCCATCTGATTCCATGAAGAATCTTGTACTGTACCGTGAAGCTCGTAGGTTGAAGAGCTCTCAAGGGGCTCCCAGCTCGGCTGGGTTCAGTACTGCACAAGAGGTCAAGTCCCCTAAAGATCAATCTTACATGGAAAAAGCTGTTGGTTCTAGTAAGAAATCATCTCGCCTTCCTCCTATCCGACGTAGCACCCGTCACCTGGATGCCCCTTCGGAACAAAGGGCTCGCACGCATGAGACGTCTCCAGTTGGCGTCCATGACCATGGCAGGTTCGCATTTAGCTTTTCGTGAAACATAATGTCTACGCTTATTATTGGCATGTCCGTCATGTTCCACGAAAGGTGTGCTTATTCTCCTTGAGAAAGGAGATCAGCTCCTCTTTCAAGTCCTTTTGGAGTTTTGATCCTATACCGACACAACGCTCCAGATGTCCTGGGTATATGCAGTACTGTGTCACCTCGTCGAGCTTGGGTTCCTTATATGTTGGCTCTGCAGGTGGGGTGGGATCCCCAATTTGTAGTTGCTGTAAGGACTTTTCTCTGAGTTTATGCTCGGCCAGGTAGCAAGCTCGGATTGACCTTTGACTTCCTTTGATTGTTTTGACTCCTTCCTTGGTTGGGAATTTGACGCATTGGTGGTAAGTTGACGGGACAGCCTTCATTGTGTTTATTCATGGTGTCCCCAGGATTGCGTTGTATATTGTTGGCTTGTCAGTTACTGTGAATTCGATCATCCTTGATACCCCAGCTGCATACATTAATAGTTTGATAGTTCCAATCGTCATGGATGTTTTGCTGGTGAAGCTGGTCAATAGCGTAGGTGGTCCTCCGATGCGTGGGAGGTCTATGTTCCATTTTTGCCACAGTCTCTTTAAAAATTAAATCTACTGAGCTCCCCGTATCTATGAGCACTCTCGCGATCTTATACTCTTCAAGGATCAACTCGATGACCAGGGGATCGGCATGAGGGACGTCGAGTCTTGTTGTGTCTGATTCGTCGAATGCTATAGGTTCACCTGTCTCCAAGGGCTTGACTTGCCATTTCTCGCATGATGCAGCCCTACGACCATATGCTATGATTGCGGTTACCGAGTTTAAGCCAAACTGGTGGTTCCCCATGATCATATTGATCTGTTTTTTGAATGGCGGGGTAGGCGTTATTTGAGGTATTCTTCTCAGTCTCGTTTTGCGGGGTTGGCCTCTTCGGCTCGGTCTTCTGCCCCTTGCTTGAGGTTGGTTGTCCTCGCCTTGTCGGGCTCTACCAATTCTCCAGATTGGTATTTTCTTAAGAGGAAAGATTTGAAACTCATGCATCCTTCAGTAGAGAGTCCATCCTGGTTATGGTATTCACATTTTTTTTAACGCCTCCCTGTTCCTCAGGTCATTTCCACTGATTCCAAGGTCCGTTCTTAGGTTTTCCTGCAAAAAGCGTTTGATTACTCACCGAGGGATTTCGCCTTTGGGTAGCGACCTGAGTCATTTGGCCCCTTTCTCGGGGTTGCTTCCCAATTTTGATTAGATCTTAATTTATCCGTGCAAACACCTTTCCTCTGTGGAGCGCATCGTCGATTGTTGCTGGCGGGTTCAGTATTAGGTCCTTTCTGAATTCGGACTCTCCCCGTACCGTATTTTTAAGGGTGGCGATTGCGGTGTTGTCGGCTACCACCACCCGTGATATTACTTCTTTGAATCTATCAATGAATTGTCGGAGGGACTCGTTTGGACCCTGGGTCATGCTCCACATATCTGCGTCTGAGATGTCTCTCTCGATGTACACTGAGTAGTGCTTTAGGAATATCAGGCTCATCTGGTTGAAACTGTGGATTGATCCTTCGGGAAGCCGTGAGAACCAGGTGAGTGCTGGTACATGCAAGTGTTCGCTTAACAATTGGCAGTATCCTGCGTCCTTCTCGTGCTCATCAAATTGCGCTCGTCCGACTGCGATTCTGAAAGCAGTCATGTACGCGCTGGATCCGTCTTTCCTTCATAGAAAGGGATCTTGATCTTTCTGTGGTTTTGTATTCTTGCATTCTTTATGTGCGCGGTATACGGGCTCCGTAGTGTTTCCTCCATTAGTCAGTCCAGCTCTAACGTCTAGCTTGTGGCTTGATGAACTTTGGAGTTCATTTGTCGGAAGGCCTGACGTAAGGAATCTTTTATCTCCTGGATCTCCTTGGTCGATTGCTGAGGTCGTTTATGGGACCGAGAAGGTGGGATATGGGAGTCATCCTCGTACGTGTCTGGTCCCCCCTCGGATTCCCCGGATGGGTCGGTTTTGTCCTTATCGTCTTCCGAAGCCTCGGGGCTTGGGGTGTGATTCGGCTGCTCGGTCTTGACGTTGGTTTGGTCATCTTTCTGGTCGGGTTTTCCTCCCTTTGGGTTTCCATCGGGTGGGGTCTATGTTGCATCAGCGCGGCGTTCTCGCGTCTTGACGGAGTGCGGGGTTGGAGTGAAGCGCAGCCTCCTGGAATGTTCTCCTGAGACTAGGTATCGTCGTGCGGATGTCCTGGTGGAGCGGTGTCGTGAGGACGTTGCTTGGTCTTGCCGTTTAGTTATTGTCTTTGTTAGGTCCACGGATTCCTTTGCCATCTGGTCGAGCCTGTGTAGTAGGGATTTTTTCAGGGCGTCCTGTGTCTCTAGCTACTCGAACATGGATTGTACAGATTGGAGGAGTGCCTAGATTGTGCTAGCATATCCGTCGAATGGTATGGATGTGTTTTCCGTCATGGCAGAGTTGGATTTGGCTGCGTTCTTCCTTCTTGCGTTAAAGAACTATTTACTCCCGCAGACGGCGCCAATTTGTGGATGCTAAAACCCACAATGAATTTTTAGATGATTATCTTAATGAGGAATTTGTCGTTCTTGTCAAAATTAGAAGGAAATTACAACACTAACTCAGGTCGAAATAAATACGAAGAAGAATAATATGTTTTTTATTGATCTTGGCGAATTTGTTTATACAAAAAGAAAAGATAAATCGATCTCTTAATTCTAGTTCTAAAAATCACAATTGATTCTAATGCTTCATTTCTCTCTCTTCTCGCCTTATATCCCCTTCCGCCTAGTTCGGGTTGTTCCGATCTTCTAGGGTCGTTGGGATCACAATTTTGGTGCTTCCCCCTTATCTCAGAACCGCCTAGACCTAGTCTTCTCTTGTTCAGCTCGTAATCACTTTCTGCTCAGCTCGTCTACGATATGAGTAGCCGATCGTTCACTCTCTGCGCCTAAGTAGAAATCTTCTGAGTGAATATTTTTGCATTTTGACACATGCTGAGCTGTTATCTAGGACGTGACACCAGTTGGGCTAGAAACCTGCTGAGGGGGTTTCGACACCAACAGTTAAGTCATCAAGAAAAGGAATCGCTACGAAGCTTCCTAGACATGTTCAAGGAGGTCATCGCCCGGATAGTGATAAATGACAAGGGAGATATTGCTGCTCTACGGAATGCTCTCTGGTACAAGACTAGAGTCCAAGACGAAATGCTCATCAACCCTCCGCAAACATTGGAGGACGCAATATCACTCGGTTTTAATGGCTTATAGTGAGTATTTATACTTGCTATTATGCATTCTCCGAGTTTTTTCCTTGTATATTTGGCATATTTTCATAATTCTAGGTGTTCGGGATGTTCTAGAGCAAAAATGATGGATTTCAGAAGGTTTCAGGTGCAAAATGGACAAGTGTGCAAAATTTGTGAAGAAATTGATCCCTCCTAGATGGATCGATCTATACCTCTTGGAATTTTACGTAACATCATATTGTTCGTTCCCTCTCAAGAACCGATCGATCTCAATAATACATAAGAGATCGATCCCTACACTTGAGCAGAATTTGAAGAATGTCAAATTACGAGAGCGTGCTCAAGCTTATCTGCAATTTTCCTTATTTTATTTTTTTTATTTTAGACAATAAAAGCCCTAGGCGTGGTGTTATTTACACACACGCTTATTTTATTTTCTTCAAAGCTTTTACAGAGAGACGAATTCCAACCTTGTATGTGGAGAAGAATTCTGAACTCTGTCTTTTTAATATATCGAGTTGGTTGCCTGATGTACCTGCGAACTCATGAATTTTAATCGATTTCAACTTTTTTTTTGTAGTTTGTCGGCTTTCGCATCTCACGCAATCTCTAGGAATTCATGGGGTCAGACCGGATGTCGACCCTTAGTGATGTGTTTGGTGTTTAATTAAACGTCCCGAAGAGCGGTCTGCTTACGGTGTGCACATCTTTCTTGCCAGCCAAAGCAGACATACAATCGAGCTTCGCCCTGAGATTTTGGGATCCGGCTCGGAGCTTATTCGTTTCCGCTATCTGGTTTCCACATGTCCTACATAGTGATGTCGGTGGCGTCTTTTTCTCCGTCTAATCTCGACTCTCCAAATTATTCCCTTTGGTCTCTCTCGTTTCGGGTCTCCGTGGTGGTATTTCGAAGTTGCTATGTCGTTAGATTGGCGGGAGTATCCTGGTTCTTCTCAATTGTTAGTAGAGGGTTTTCTGTTCCGCCCTCGGTTATTGTGATTTTTGCTAATTGTGATATTTCCTGCAAAATAAGATATTTGACGATGCAGATCGGCGCAGCTAGTGTCCCCATAGACGATGCCAATGGTTAAATCAAGAACTTAGCAATTAGTAAATTATGATTAGTAGGTTCTTAGTTAGTCAAAAATATCATTCATATCATAAAAAGATGATTATAAAGATATTTATACTAAGAACATATTGATTAATTCTAAATATCTTATTAATATTAATTGGGCTTCACATATGGACCATAACCATCCTTCTTCGGGCCCACGTCGTCTAGGTCGCTCCATTTAGATGGGTTTTGATTTAAAATGGACTTTTTAGCGGATTACAAACTTGGTATCAACATATTCAATTATGTTGTTTCATCAAGAGTAAACAAAATATTTCAAAATATATTTTAAAGAAAACAGAAAAAAAAACGATGCATTATTTATTAAGCAAAACAATAATCAAATCAGAATTAATTTATTCATGCTTGTAGATCATAAAATAAAGGACAATTATGAATTTAGAAAATAAGAACAATCTCATCACGTACGTTTTTTAAAGTAGTTTTTGTAATTAAAATATATAAATAAAATATTTTGATTTGTACCATAGATTTGTCCACCAAGCTTAAATTAACTGTATGAAAATTTATAATATTTTGTTAGCTTTTCAAAACAAGTAATATTTTTGATTGATGTAATAACATTAGCTTAAAAGAATATCTAATTTTTATAAATAATAATAAAAAGTTAAATTATGTATAAGATAGTGTTTGATATTTGCATAAATATATTATGAATATTACAAATGACATAAATTTTAATTATAATTTATATCATTTGAAAACATTGTTTTAAAGTGTGTTAAGCTTTTACTAGACAATAGATAACGCCTAAAACATAATTGTATACATGAAATCGTAAATGAAATCTAGACGTATGAGATTTTTAGATACAATATATAAACAATACTTTTATGTATATTGATGTCTAGAAAACATAATTTTAAATATTAATTTTGCAAACTCGTCTGTAATAAAATATTATATATATA
>OVBE01010197.1:0-15244 GCA_900406425.1 Iberis pinnata
AATAAAAGTTGTTATTATTCTCATAAACCTAAGATCATATTTCGACTTGATTCAATAGAAGAACCAAAGAACCCTAACCGTAATTAACTATTCGCCTTCCTTGAATCAAATTGAGGGACGAGAAGATCCTGGTTTCGAAAAATGGTTAGAAGAGAGATTAAGAACCCTATTTTTGGTTATCGATTCGCCAAAATCAATTCAATGAGATAAGTAAGAGAGACTAAAAAGAAGAATCAAGGGTTATCATACCTTAGACAATTCGTAGTTGAAATACACATACCACTATTTAATGTATGTCTATTGTTTTGGATGTAAACTTACAAATTCAAAAGATAGAAGTATTAATACAATAATTAAAATGACAACGTTAAAAGTTTGTGTATTAAAGAAGCAAAAATAAGTTGGAATATTTAAAAAAAAAAATTTTTGTAAATTAACTGTGTTTAAGATTCAGTTAATGACATTTAACGTTCGTCGTGTAAACTTACAAATTTAAAAAATATAAATATAAATATGGTAAATTACATTAGTTTGAATATTAAAATGACAACAAAAATTTGTGTATTAAAAAAAAGTTAAAAATAAATAAGTTGGTGCATGCCGCACACAAAATAAAAATAAAAAATAAGGTGGCGCATTTATAAGTTTTTTTCTTTCTTTATTTATTTGGCCCATCAAAGGTCTTTGAGCGTTTAAATGTTTGTAAGATGCAGACTTCGTGGTGTTTAACATCCTTATAAACGACGCAACGTCTCATATGGAGATATAAAAACGGCATCTTTAGTATGTGATCTACTAGATAATGCGTTTTCTTATTCTCCTTCGTTCTCTCTTCGGTAGAGACGTTGTCTGGCTCCAAACGTATGATCCAAAACAAAGGCCTTTTAGATAGTTCCGTCTACGAACCCTAAATTCTACTATAAACCCTTTATCGAATGCTTTCAACGCTGAATCAAAATCATGGATTGCTCATGCAGTACTCGATCTTCGTCTCTTCTCATCTCTTCTGAATCGTCTTTTCGCTTCCCTCGCTCTAATCCAGCCTCGAATCTTAGCTTCTTGGTTTGTATATAAGAATCTTAATATCCAGCTTTAGCTTTGAGTCGAAATTGAAGAGGGCTAATTATGAAATTTTGTGTCTTTTTGTACAGATACCAAAAGATTCAAACTTGGTGAAGCAGCGTCTAGTAGTGAAGAGTTCTTCTTCTAGGTCTGTTGAAAGTGGTGACTTTGATGGGTTCCCTCTTAAGCCAAACAAACTCTTTATGCAAGAGGTAGTTTTATCCGAAAGCTTGAACCTTTATTGATGATTTTCCTGGGTTTTATGGTTGATGAGAAGAGGAAAATTGATGATTTTGTTGAAATTTAGGCGATTGGAGCTGAATATGGAGAAGGGTTTGAGACTTTTAGACAGGATGGTCCTTTGAAAGTGGATGTGGTAAGAGCTTGTAATGCTAAGAAATGTTTAAGTCCATTCGGTTCTTATGAAGCCGAGAAATTCGATAAGAAGCTAGATTGTATATGGAATTTTTATTGTTTATGTAAGTAACATGTGATTTCCTTTTTTTGCTTGTAAGTAGGATTTCTGGAATGAGAAACTACAAGAAGGGTTTCTTCAAAGAGTACGATACGCAATGAAACCAGATGAAGCCTATGGACTTATATTCTCATGGGACAATGTTGTGGTAATTCTTTGACACCATCTTAGTTTTTGCAAGTTGGTTAATGGAAGTAATTGTAGCTAGGAACTAATTAGCTACAATAGCTTAATCTTCTGGTAGGGTACGAGGGTTCGTCTTATAAAGTTGTGAAATAGAATTGGATGGTCCTTTGCATTCTAGTTTTGTGTTAGCTGGTAAATCTTAGAAGATCTATAGTAGGATTGCATGAACCATGTTTACTCATTTTGGAATCAGGAGTTGAAACTTGTTAGCTTTCCTTTTGTGGTTTAAACTTTGTAGGCTGATACTCGAAGTTTGAAGTTGGATGCTTGGAAGCAGCTAGCTTCCGAAGAAGGTAACTTTTTCTTTACCCATATATCTGCTTAGTACTTGCCAATGTACCCTTTTAAGGAATGTCGAAAGAGAGAGAGAGAGTCAAGAGATATTAATGAACTCAATGGCCACTCTAGATTATATTCATTTATGCCTCTATGGTTTGTTTTGCGTTTTCATTTGACGTTTAAATGTTACAATACCTTCAAATAGACCCATAAAAACCTTAAGTGTTTTGATTAAAATTCCTTCGTAAATCGTTTTTTTGCTTTTATGCATTTGGAAACATATATAAAATGAAAGTATTATGTCTCTTAAACAACACAATTCACATAATATTTTTTTGGGCAGGAAAAGAAATTGTGGAAGATGATCAAATCCAAAGACTGATGCTTTGTGCAGGCGCTGACCACGTGCTGAGTAAGGTTTGAGCATTTTTTTCTCACTCGTAATGAAAAATATTCAAGACTTTAAAGCAAGCAATGGTGTAAAGATTTCTTGTGAATCTTTATAGCAATAACAAGCTTTATGTTTCTGCACGATTCATATCACAAGGAATGGGATTTAATTGAAACCTGATTTGAAATTTTTTCTAGGTGTTGTTTTGGGAAAAGAGTCAAAGCAAAATCGACAGTTTGAAACTCAGACTATCGGAAATATATTACGATAATCTTCTCGAGGTAAAGTCTTTCTTATCAATAAATCTTTATATCACAAAAAATCATCTTCTTTCGGTTCCTTGAATTGTTTAGTTATCGATTTTTTTCAGCTCACTAAACCAAAAGAAGGACTTAGAGATTGGCTTGACGCTGTCACAAATGCACGCATTCCCTGTGCTGTTGTATCAAACCTCGATCGAAAAAACATGATCAATGCTCTTGAACGTATGGGACTTCAAACGTATTTCCAGGTCAGTCATAACTTTAGAGAATCATCTTAGCTTTTCCAAGATAAAAGGGTTATATCTGATAATACTTTTATTCATTCTCCGGTTTTAGGCTGTAGTTTCCGAGGAAGATGGTATGGAATCGATAGCTCATAGATTTCTTTCCGCAGCTGTAAAGGTACTATCAAGATTCAAATAGCGACAATTTGAGAAATGTCGTAGTAAAGTTTTAAACTTTTGTGCAGTTGGATAGAAAACCATCGAAATGTGTCGTCTTTGAAGATGATCCAAGAGGTATAACCGCAGCTCACAATTGTACTATGATGGCTATTGGATTAATCGGTGCTCATCGAGCGTAAGTATATAACATTTACTAAGTCTAATTCCTAACCAGAAGCATTTTCAAAATCTAACTTTACTAAAACCAATCTGCAGATATGATCTGGTTCAAGCTGATCTTGCAGTTCGAAACTTTTACGAGTTATCAGTGATAAACCTTAGAAGATTATTCGCAAACAAAGGATCTACATTTATGGAACGCGAGAAACAAATCATCGAAAAATCGCCACCGAAAAGAAAGCTAACTATTGATACCATATTCTAAGAATGGTATATAAGCAGCATTATAGTAAGTTTAGCTTAGATTCATAATCTATGGTTTTTGTTTAATGTTTGATACTAGGTTGAAACCAGATCTATCTAGTGAAATTCCTAAGCTTATTATCGCTGTTTTTGGTTGCTTTAAGATCATTTTGTTACCTCATTGTTCTATGCAATTTTTGGTTCTGTAAATTTTCTTGAGAAAGTGATTGGAAAGTGGACCCAAGAAAACATTCTTGGAAGCTTTTGATAATAGCATCAATGGTGGGATGTTGAGATGAATCAGATACTTTTAAAGTAGAAGCTAAAAGACAAAAACTGGAACAGTGACTGCTTAAGTGAAGTGATGAAACTGTAACGTCTCAGTTTGTGTTTCATTAATGCCTTCAACCAATCATATTTAAGTTTGCATTACATATATATATAATCAGTGGAAATGGTGACAAAAAAAAAATAATAATCAGTGGAAATAAATAATATGTACTTTGATTAGCTTTTTTATTAGAGTCCATATTCTTACAAGCCCCTACCCCCTTTTCTCTCTAAAAATTCGAAACCCTAACTCCTTATCTTCACGCCGCCGCCGTCTTCATCAGACCAGCGACTGGTGGCTCTTCTAGCGCCGGTCGCCGGTCTCTTGCTCTTCTCTTTATTTTTTGTTTTTCCTTTTCGGTTTCGGCTGTGAGGGTGGTTTTGTGCTTGTCTCGTCGACGTGGTTTTCAGATTCAAAGTTTGTTCCGGCGCGCCCTTCTCTGTCGCATCAGCGGACGCCAGGCTTTTTCTCCAGTCGTCGTCACCCAGATCAGAATAAAGCTTCTAGTTTTGAGCGGTTATACTCCACTTTGGTCTCGGTTAGCGGGCTAGGTCTATGGCTTAGTATCGGTCTTCGGTCCTTAGTTGCGTTTGGTTTTTCCTGCTCTCTTTAGTGGTTTATGTTTCTCTTGGGTTTTGGTTAGGCTTGTGGTTGTTTTGTGTGGTGTGGTCTGCTTTCTTTGTGGTTCTGATTCCCATTGTCAGAGGCTGCATTTGTCATTTCGCCTCCTGCCTTTGCGTTTTTCGGTTTGTTGTCTTTAGCTTGGTTGTGTTTCTTTGGTAGTTTGTGTCCTTCCTTTCGGTTGGGCTCTGTTTTGCCGGATTTTATGCTTGTGGTGTCTTTTGTTGGTCTAAGTTAGAGCCTTCTCTTCTTTGTTGGATCGCTGGTTTTGACATCGGGTTTGGTTGTTGTTGAGTGAGGTGCCCTTTCTTTTGGTTAGATCATCGGGTTTCTCAACGGTTTTCGGTCATTTGCTAATTCTTCGCGAGTTAGTGTCTTCCGCTTGACGTTGCATCGCTCCTTGCTTCTACGTTCAAAGATCAGTCCGAGATCTGTCATGTGATTGGCTTCTCTTAAAGGCTTTCCAAAGACGTTTCTATACGTTCTCGCCAGTCTCGGAGATTATGTAAGGTCAAGATCATAGTGTTTTGGCTTTGTTTCCGGGAAGAGTTGCCTTGTTCGCTCTCCATCGAGGTAGTTTTTGATTCGCAATAGGAGGATGTGCTAGCAGTTGGCGATCTTTGTTTGGTCTCTTGAATATGGCTTTGGTCGATATGAGATTCTGGGTTCACTCTCGTTTAACTTTCCTTTGTTCATCGTCTTCTCAAGCTTCCAACTAGTTTTTTGGGCTTTGTTTTCTTAGCCACTTGTCTCGGCTTTAATTTGGTTTTGTGTTAGTGTCTCTCTTTTGAGCTTTTGTTTCCGAAGTCCAAAATATTTTCGGCATTGGTTCCCTAAAACCTTTAGGTCTTTGTTTTTTTTTTCTTTTTTTTGATGAAATATTAAATTTATTAACCAAAAGATGAAAGGTTATTTACAAAGAGTGGGATATGCATTAGCACTACAACATATGGGAAATCGTGTGAAATAGGTAAATCGGCCTTGCGCTGGTAGTGTCTTGGTTCATTGGTGTGTGGTGTGATCTCCGTCTGCCTCGTTAAAACCTGATGCTAGAAAACCCTGTGGGACAAAACTAGAACCAAGAAAAAGAGTACAAGCGTCAATCACCACCAAAGAACCGCATCAATGAAGGCAATCCTATGAGTGTATGGCAAGCCAACGGTCTCGCAGGCGATGACATGGAGAATCAGGTCCGTATCGAAGGCTGATTATACGATCGGTAATGACCCGTATAATCCGCTTCCGAAGATAGGTATGCGTCTGTGAAGGTCGATCATGAATCTTGTTATTACGTTCACGCCAGATGTGGTATACTGTCGTCTGGAAGCTAAGCTTGAGGAGGATGAAATCGTAACGAGAATGAGATGGGTGACGTAAGGCACGTAGAGTGGCTTCCCAATCCGGATTGAGGCGATGTCCAAGTATCGGTTGTACGACGTCGGACCAGAGGGTAAAAGTGTACGGACAAGCGAAGAACAGATGATCGCAGGTTTCATCGGGTTCACCACATAGAACACATGGCTGATGCTGACCCCAGCTACGCATGCGTCTCCCGGTCATCAACCTGTCAAGAACAGCAAGCCAAGAGATGAAAGCAAACCGAGGAACAAATTGCGCAAACCAAATAGTACGGGTCCAAGGTAAAATAGGGTGCAGTGTTCTTAGCTGTTGCCATGTCTTTGCCGAGGAGAACCAATCCTTGAAGTCTTGACCATGGTTCCACAACGGTTGGTCGGGACCTGTAGTAGGGAGCGGTAGTTGTACGATTTGATCGTGTAATTCGCGCAGCCGTCGGTGTCGGGGACGTCGAAGATGCCATCGCCGGTCTTGTATGACATCGGACACCATAGCGTTTGGGGGGACATTGAGTTCCCGAGAGCCTGTTTGTCCTGCAATAGTTGCCAAAGAACCCAAGGGAGACCATGTTTCATACCAGAATGAGGTGTTGCGCCTATTGCCAAGTCGCTTTTGTAGAAAACGTTGTGCTAGGGGTCGAAGTTGTAATAACTTGCGCCATAACCAAGAGCCACGATCTACAAGCGTTGGATCCCAGAAAGTGGCGTCCCGAAGAAGGTATCTATGAATCCAATCGGCCCACAAGGAGCGATTGGGTAAATGAAGGCGCCAAATGAGTGAGAGGGAGTACACAATGGATGTGTCAGCAAAGTCGCGGATATTGAGGCCTCCGCAAGCATGGGGCTTGCAAATATCGTGCCAGGAAACTTTCGATTGGTGAGAATTCGTGGGTGAACCCGACCAGAGAAAGTTGCTGCATAGACTATTGATCTCATGAAGACAACTCTTTGGCAACCGAAATGCCGACTGCCAAAAATTGACCGTGCTCACGATGACGGACTTGATCAGTTGTAGGCGACTTGCAAAAGAGAGTAAATTGGCAGACCAAGCAGACATACGAGTGCGAATATGTTCAACTAATGGAAGGTAGTCAGTGCGTGTAAGACGCTTTGTGGTCAGAGGGAGACCCAAGTAACGAACAGGTAGAGTCTCGTGACGAAGACCAAGCTGCGTGATCAACTGGGAAGTTGCAGCATGGGGCTGTCCACCAAGGAAGATGGAGGACTTCTGAATGTTGAGATGGAGCCCAGAAGCACGGCTAAATGTCTCATAACCTATAATATTCCAGCTAGGGAAGAAGCTTGGCCATCAGAGAAGACAAGTATGTCGTCAGCGAAGCATAGGTGCGTGAGACCTAGTTCACGAAAACGGGGGTGATAACCGAAGGTACCTGCACTAGCAGCTGCATCGAGAAGTTTGGACAAGACATTGTTAGCAATAACATATAGATAAGAGGATAACGCACAACCTTGTCTAATCCCGCGAGTGCTAGGAAAGTAGCCCGTAGGGTCACCATTTACTGAGATGGAAAACGTAGCCGTTGAGAGGCACAACCAAACCCAATGAAGAAACTGAGGCGGGAAAGCCATGACCTGCAAGATAGAAAGAATAAATTTCCAGTCAACCGTGTTAAAAGCTTTTGAGATATCAAGCTTCAAAGTGCAACGAGAGGAAATAGAGGTTTTATGATAGTCCTGAACAAGATCCGTAGCAAGCAGAACATTCTCCAGTAGAAGGCAATCCTTGACAAAGGCACTCTGGTTTGGCGCGAAGAAGTCGGGGAGAAGAGGCTTGAGACGATTGGCGAGGATCTTAGAGATGACTTTATAGATGATATTACAGCAGGATATAGGCCGATAATCCTTAATGGTATGCGGTTGGGCACTCTTCGGAATTAAGGCAACAAGAGTGGCGTTGATCCCGCGAGGAAGGAAACCATAGATGAAGAACGATTAAATGGCGACCACGAAGTCGCGTCTTATTATCGGCCATGCTGCTTTGTAGAATTTCGCCGTATACCCATCTGGACCTGGTGCTTTGTTGGATGGCATAGAAAAGAGCATCTCGCGTATTTCATCTGCAAGTACATGTAAACACAATGCATTAGCCGCACTATCTGAGCACCTATAAGGGAGTAAATCAGGGAGAGAAGGAGAGGTCAAATGAGCGGTGTCTGGTGAATGCTGAAGAATGGTCTTGAAATGATCAACATCTTCGGCTTTAATATCATTTAGATCTGTGAGTAGTGCTCTCGAGTGTGTGAGTAACCGCTTAATAGTATTCCATGATGTGCGTGAGCTTGCAACACGGTGAAAGTAACCCGTATTCTGATCTCCATTACGTAACCAAGTTATGCGGGACTTTTGACGGAAAAAGATTTCTTCCGCTTGCGCCAACGAATGCCAAGTAATGGCAGCCGCTGATTCCTCCTGGAAAGTAGCCATCGACGGGCTTTGAAGAGCTTGCGCCTGCTTGGAACATAGGGTCTCATAAGCTTCCTTAGTTCGCGCCGATATATTCCCATAGTGAAATGAGTTTAACATACGCAGCTCGAACTTGAGCGATTTGAGCCGCAACTGGAGAAGGCGAAGAGCTACCCGTGAGGGAAAGAGCGCCGGCCCAACACTCCAATGATTACCTAATACCTGCAAAAAGAAAGGATTGTCAAGTAGATGATGTTGAAATTTAAACGGTTTCCGCATAGAGGATGTAGGAGACGAGAGGTGAATGACACAACGAACATGGTCGGAGACACCATTAGCTTCAAATACGGCATAGGAGGTGGGAAAAAGACTAGACCAAGAAGCATCAATAAGAGCTCTATCCAGCTTCTTCCCTATGGGATTCATGTCGTAGTGATTCCACCATGTAAATCTAGGACCCACATAAGTCAGATCCGTAAGATCACACTTAGTGATGAATTCCTAAAACTGAATCATGCCAAGACGGGAACCAATATGATTGTTAGAATGTTCAGTGGCTGCTAATATCTCATTAAAATCGCCTAGAATGAGCCAAGGAATAGAAGAAGAGCCACACATTTGACGACTATGATACAAATCACGCCATAATTGTGTACGCTCCGTCTGAAAATTAGAGGCATAGACACAAGAGACAAGAACAATAGCACCTGAGTGTAGAGTGACAAGACAAGTAATGGCTTGGGCAGTTGTTGAGATTGGCGTAACAATGACTCCATCACGCCAACACACCCAAATGCGACCAAGTCGATGAGATGTGTAATTATGAATCGCTGTCCAACCCGGCATCGAAACCTGCAAAATACGAGAGAAGTTGTCACTATGAACACGCGTTTCAAGAAGATAACCAAATTCTAGGTTCATTGACCGAAGCCAATTCCTAACAATTGTGTGCTTATGAGGCTGGTTAAAGCCCCGTGTATTCCAAGAAAAGATTGACATCGCATCATTGTCTCCTAGAGGAGACATTGATATGTTTCTTCGAGAGTGCCGGTTTCTGAACTTTGCGCGAGGGCCCTTGTGTGTGCTGGTCAATTGGCTTGGTCTTGGTACGTGTACTGTAATGCGCAACAGCAGCGGTATCCTTTAGCCATGGGGAATCAGAGTCCGTAAGTTGGCCTTCTTCGCGCTCCTCATTGTCGGCGTGCTCATTAAGAACTGAGAATCGAGAAGGTGAAATAGTTGTAGCGGAGTGTGGATGGGGCGGGGCACGAAATGGAGAGGTTTGGGTACGATTATGCCAAGAGACAGTTAACCAATCACTTTGTGGTAGGTCGTTGTCCACGACTTGTACCTCACGCCTAGGAGCAACCTCGTGAACCATAGCTGAGTTGCCCGAGGTGATAGTGCCAGCAGGGACAGTTTCAAGGGCAGGATCAAGTAACGAGACATCAACAGCATCACAGACCGGAACTGTATGATGAAGCTCATCAATCGCCTCGGCAATAACTACCTGAAAATCAACAACATGAGTGTTAGCGTGAGCAAGTAAAGGATCGATAGTAATATTAACATGAGTAGAGGGGGAAGAAGCAGGGAGTTGAAGAGAAGGAGTAATAAGAGATTGATGAGCTTTGTCCATTGCGTCCAAGGCTACACCCGATCCTAGACCAGGCGTGATCATGGCGTTAATTTGCGGGTTGATAGTAGCGTGAGGGGCTGCTTGTTGTGCAACATAGGGTGGGGCATCTTGTGATGGTGCAACCAGTTTCTTCTTGCATTCCGAGGCTTTGTGGCTCCAAGAGCTGCAAAGTGTACATTTGGGAGGTAACCATGGAAAAGAGACAAGTACAGGCTTGTCTTCCTTATCGAGCTGGATTTTCTCAATGCGTTCCTTTTCGAGATTGACAATAACGAGGACCCGAGCTACATCTAATCGAACACACTTTTCGGTCGTGGGATGAATATGTTTTGAGACACCTACAAGATCACCAAGAAAACGCAGACCTGCATGACAAAACAAATAGTCAGGCACATTGTGAAAATCAACCCAAAAGGGCATGGAAGAGAGATCGGGTTTAGTGTGAGCTTTGGAAGGACACCACTCTTGCACTACAAGCAAGATGTCGGAGATGTGCCAGTACTTCTTACGACAAACATTGTTGCGCGTTTCTTGAGATTCAATATGAAACAAAACAATATCATCTTTAAGAATTTGGACATCAATTTTAGCTCCCTTTCCATCGCGATTCCATAAACGATTAACCGTTGCGTGGATTTTGCCAATATGGGGAATAGAACCGATAAAGTGACCAACGAGAAATTTATTCCATAAAGGCTAAGGATTATCTCGAAGATGCTTAGGGACGGTAACATTAGCAACTCCATTAACAAGAATAAACGGAGTTCCATCACTATCAGAGTGAGCAATGGACTCGTGAAACGATCGAGACCAAGGTGAAGGTTGAGAAACATCTCTTGAGGTAGATGCTTCACGCGTAGGAGAAGTTGTGCGCTGTTGAGAGAAGGTATTGGTCGGTGTTGTTGATGTGAGCAAGGAATCAGTGACCGGTGGGTCAATAACGTCCGGCATGGCCGGCGGTGCCGTAAGTCAAAAGCAATAAACGTTTCTCTTATTATAAATTTTTCAGATGACAAAAAAAAAATTAGAGTCCATATTCTTACTTTCTTGGGCTCAAGATAATTGGCTATGAAATCTTGAGTTTGGAAGTAAAAAATTGTAGATGAATTGTATGAAATATAATTAAAATTAATTTATGGTATGAATATATTATATATTTTAATTGTTTGAAAAATGCTGAAAATATTTTTATCCAAAAGTCTCATAAATATAAAGTTGAAATTTAAGTATTTAGAAGTTATATTTAGGTTCGTTTTATTGTAGTTTAGAGTTTGGTTTTAAAGAAGATATAGTATAGTTTTTGAGAATTAATTAAAGTTCATAAAATTATTTTATATTTTAGAAACGAAAATATGTCTGTATGGTTTTATTGAAACAATTTTAAATTTTAAATAATTTTTGAAGTAGAACTCAAAATATAATATATTAAAATTTTACCAAAATAATATAGAAATTGCATATAGATTAGGTAGCATTTCGAAGAGAGTAGGGAATAAAATAAAAAATAGTTGCCCTTTTGGGAAATGGATAAATGAAGCATTTTGAGTGTTACAAGTTGACCTAAAAGGACTTGTTATTCAAATTGCATATTTGATTGACATGTGCCCTAAGTGTATTCCACATAATGGCATAAATTGCAAACCTTATCTCTCCTGTATTTAGATTAATTTTTTTAATTAGGATATGACATTGTCATAGTGGCATTCATAAGTCTATATGAAGTACCAATGGACTTTGGTCTAGTGGTTGAGATACTCTTTGGGGCGTTCAAGGTCACTAGTTCAAACCCTTTGGAAAAAGTGATTTATGCCTTAAATAGGTATTATCAACAGCTGACTCCAGACACCAGGGGAGATTATGGGCCAAAAGCTCAAAACTCCCACGGTTTATCAAAAAAAAAAGTCTATATGAAGCAGATAGCATCATTTCGTCAGATCGAATTCTTGTACCTACGATAATATAAGAATTATTTGCTATTATGCATGAATTGACTCTTAGACCGGTCTATCGAAATGGTGGGAAAAAATTAAGTTTTCAATTATTATTTAATGAATGTACTTTAATTCATTTGAAATTGAAAAAAAGTGGGGTCTCTTTGTATGTTTTGTACTAATCATTATTATCATGTTCTTTGATAGACATTTTAATCCTATGTTCCATTGTGTATAACTTAAACTTGTAATGATTAGATTCTTCAATGTCCCAAATGTTCTATTAATTAGGCTTTTCTTGTAAACTGATAAACGAACATATAACAAATCTTTTATTTCTTCAAGTTCTTATCCAACGATATAAAATTTTAATATCAAAAGGATTCCATATAGTGGTTTTTTCTGAAAGTAATTATAGTTATAACAGGTTAATGACACGTTTCTATAAAAAAACAAAAATATAGTGGATATATATAAACTTTTGTGATCTTAAATTATTCTTAAATGAACTAAGTGGGTGTGATTGTAATACGACTTTTTGACGAATTTATACAAAAAAGTAACGTAAAAAGATAAATGGGTCCACTTCTCCCTAGCCAGCAAAATGTTGATTTTTGAGAATAAAGGACAATACAGAAAAATAACCAAAGCAATAATAATTTCCTTTTAAAATTATTTAGTCTTTTGCACTTTATACTTTATGACAAATAATATGCTAAAATAGCTATAAGAAAACACCAGAGAAGATACTATATATCGTCAGGATCGGTCCTGAGGACAAGTAGAACAAGCACGAACTTGCGGTCCATTTTATATTTTAAAAATTTTACTTTAAAATTTGGTCTAATTTT
This sequence comes from Iberis pinnata, assembly GCA_900406425.1. NCBI lineage: Eukaryota > Viridiplantae > Streptophyta > Magnoliopsida > Brassicales > Brassicaceae > Iberis > Iberis pinnata. The sequence goes on from OVBE01010197.1 coordinate 12,615, forward strand.
AAATTTTGTATTTTAAGAACTAGCCCATGTTTTTCATTTTATCTTGCAACCTTTATAATCTTAAGATCGGCTATGATATTTCTAAATATGTGAGGCTAGCTAATCAAGAAAATGTTCCTATACTATGGATTTTTACCAATAGTTTTGCAAACTATAGACATTTTTATTTAATATAGAGCTAAATACAGTGAAAATTTATATATATAAATAACGTCAGAACATTAATATACTAAAAATAATTAATTTATAATGATCATGGAATTATTAAGAGAAAAACTGTAATAAAAAAATCAAATTTATGGTTCAATTTATTTTTTATAGGGGGTATTAACAAATCAAATCAAGTTTAGTTTATAATAATATATTTGAGTGTGATTGAATTTTGTCTGAAGTATTATAGTCACCTTTTTTCTTTGTAGAAGACTCTTATAGGTTGCATTAAAAAAAAAAAGATAATCTTCACATATAATTTTAAAAGAAAGAGATCTTCTGTTAAATTAAATAATCTAACTAATACACAAGAGGACAATATGTTGCTTGTTTTGCCAACACACTTAAGAAAAAATAAGACTAATTAAAGTTAATCTACAACCAATTATCATTGAAATCTTGAAACGTCAATATTTCCAACAACAACAAAAAAAACAAATTTATTGAACTTTAGAAAATAAAAATAAACTGGGATTTCTAGTTCTGGTAATAAGAACTCACAATTGTAAGTTTTGTCATCTATGTTCGAATTTTGGTCAACGTCAATTAAAATAGGGTGAATTTCGACGGCCCTCCTGGATATCCTTGACGATTGCGGACGTTTTAAATTTAGTCAGAATCCTTTGAGATTCTGGATACCAGATACGAGAGTCATTAAAAAAAAATGAAAATGTAATCTTGTAATAGTCATATACCATAAAGAACCAACTTTGTATATAATATAATGTGGGTGGTTTTGGCCAATAAGTCTTGAAAAAACACTTGTCTGTCTTTAAATATATATAAAACAGTTGTCATTATCCTTGCTTATTCAAAAATATTCAATAAAATAATAAAGATTAACAAGAGATATTTTAAAAGAAAAAAAAATGTATTTAATTAAATTTTAGTGGATTTATGAAAGGAAAAAGGATGAACACAAAAGGGGTTAAAAGTAGAGGCCAACATTTAGCCACTAATCACTTTGGTTTGGCCAACTCCATCATTAAAAAAGTTTAAGCCCTTCCACTAATAAAAACTTTGTTAAACTCTCCCAAATCCACTGCATCTCTAATTATAAATGTTTAATTCTTTTTTTTTTTGTCAAACATAAATGTTTAATTCTTATGATTATAAGACTTATCAAAGAATGAAGTAATTATAGTCATATATAAATCACCTACCATATAATTCAATTTGTATATAGATTATAGATATATGTAGAATTGAGTATTAACCAAAGCTTGTTTTATTTAATGAATTGAATCCTCTTTATATAGAGGTGAATTTATAATAACCTAAACCTAAANAAAAACCTAAATATCTTAGGAAAGCTATAAAATAGGAATCAATCTAAAATAAGGAATAATTAATAGGATGATTAAATATAAGGCTTATTTAGCCCAATACTCCCATCGAGTTGGAGCATGAAGATCACGAATGTCCAGCTTGAAGAGTATATCTTCGAAATGAGCACGGCCGGGAGACTTGGTGAGAATGTCGGCTAAATAGTCCTTGGTCCCAATGTGATTAGTGGTGATAATCCCTTCTTGAACGGCATCTCTAACTGCATGACAATCATTCTCGATATGCTTCGTTCTTTCATGAAAAACTGGATTAGCGGCAATATGAATTGCAGCCTTACTATCACAAAAGAGACGAGCATGTGAAGAAGATGGAATACCCAATCCTTGTAAGAGACTGCGAAGCCACTTGATTTCACGCAGAGCAACAGACATTGCGCGATACTCGGCTTCAGCTGAAGAGTGAGAGACAGTTCGTTGTTTCTTTGTCTTCCATGAGATAGGAGAACCACCAAGCAAGATAACAAAGCACTCAAAGAGCGCCGTGTGCCCAGTCCGAATCGCAGTAAACCGTGAGAGCGAGGTCCGGATCAGAGCTAAGAAGAATACCTTGTCCCGGAGAGCCTTTCAAGAAGCGAACAACCCGAAGTGCAGCTGTCCAATGAGCTTCACGAGGCTGCTGCATAAACTAAGATAATACATGAACCGAATAGCTAATGTCAGGACGAGTATGAGCAAGGTAAATAAGACGACTGATCAGCCGACAGTACCAAAGCGGATCGTCCATAAGAGGACCGTCATCGAGAGCAAGTTGGTGGTTCGGTTCAAGCGGAGTGTGAGCTTGTTTAGCACCAAGTAAACTGACATCGGCAATGATGTCTAGTGCATACTTGCGCTGGGATAAGTAGAAACCGTCAGCTCCACGACTAACATCAATACCGAGAAAGTATTTCAGGTTCCCGAGATCCTTCATAGCAAAACAACGGCCCAAGTAACTCTTGAAATCGTTGAGAGTCGAATCATCATTGCCACAAATCAGCAAGTCATCGACATATACTAGAACACGAAGCTCCATAGCCTCTTTTGTGTAAGAAAACAAAGAGTAGTCATCATAAGATTGAGTGAAACCGAACTGTA
>OVBE01010199.1:0-15244 GCA_900406425.1 Iberis pinnata
TTAGAAAATCATATCTCCCCACGAGTCATATTGACCGTCTTATTGACGAACAACTATCCATTTTTTCAGGTTCTGCACCCTTCTTCAGGGTCTTGCACCCTTTTTCATGTTCTTGCCCTTGCACTTATGTTCTAAAAACTCCTGAAAGTCATGAAAAATCTCCAAAATGCATGTATATGCAAATGCTAATGCAAAAATCTCTAAAATTCACAAACTTGCCAATAATAACTATAAATGCAACATATAAACACCTAAAGACCTAAAAATTGATGCTAAATGACTTCTAAAAACCATGAAAATATAGAGACATCAAACTTTAACTCTATTTAATTAAGTGTTTAAGAACAACAATCATGGATGATCCTATTCAATGGAAGAATGGTTCAAGTGAACCACCTAGAATGAGTATACAATATTTTTTGAAAATTCATTTCAATGGTATATTTTTATTAATGACATTTTTTATTTCAAGTTTAATACTCAACTGTAGTTTTTAATTAAACATCTATAAATTTTATATTTTGATCGACCAAAAATAAGTTTATAGGTCTTCCACTTACAACAATGGTATTTCTAAACTATATGATCTTGTACAACTAAAAATTAGTAGTCCTAATTAACCAACTTAGTTGGTAAAGAACGACATATAAAGTGAACGAAATTTGAAAATACGAATATGAAAAGGCTAATTTGTAATAATAAATGTATTAAATAACTATCCAAAATATTCATGTATTTTTCTCGTTTCAGTATGTTTGGAAAATTTCCCTGTGTATTAATGCAGAATTAAGATCTAAAATCATGCCGTGTCTATGGGCCTTCCCATCATCTCGTCGTTTGTGGACTTGGGTTTATGGGCCTAATAATGGGCTTTGTCCCTCTATGTATCTTTTTAGGGGGTTTATGTTTGTATCTACTAATAATGTTAACACTAGTATGGTAAGTCTAAGAATTTCTCTTAACATTTCGTTTATCCACCAATATATTGGGATGAATAGGCTCTGTCTCAAGTACGACGGCTCTGTCTCAAGTACGACGGCTGTTAGTTTCTTAGAGCATCCACAATGGGTAGAATCACATAAAGGGTTTTTAAACTTTTTTTAATATTATTTTATTACATTAAGATACTTTACTCATACTTAATATGATGTGTCCTCCATTGGTAGAATTTCTAGTTGGTTCTTAAAAATTAATTTTTATTTTTTATTTGAGATATTTGAACATAATTTTTTAAAAATTAAAATATTTGAACATTAATTTTATTAAACTAAAAAATTATTGCATAAATTATTACATATATAAAAATATATATATATATATATATTATATTTTGGATATTTTAGTTTTTTTTGGGTAATTTTTTTATATTTGGATATGTTTTATTTCTGTGTATTTTATTTTTTCTTCGGGTAATTTAGTTTTAAACTATTTCGGCTATTTTAGTTTTTTCGCATTTTTTTGTATTTTCGGATATTTTTTTGGTACTTCATGTCAGAAATACCCGGAACCGACTTATGGAAAAGAATCGATCCGGAACCGACAAGAACTGAAGTGAAAACAAAACGAATATTAAAAAAGTATCGATTGAGTATTTGAATTTAGGATCCGAAGAACCGGAACCGAATCATATACCCGAAAGCCAAAACTTAAAAAAACAGCAACTCGATAAAAAAAGTAAATCCAATAGATGCCTGACACGTGGCGTATTTAAACCGAATTTGAAATTTCTCCTCGATTCTATCATCCCATTCATTTAATATATATTTTTTAAGAAACTGGTTGGAGAACCAACGATAAAGCTGGTCTTAGGCTTTCTCGATATGGGCAGAAACGGCTCAGTGGAAAGAATACTAGAGGCGACCGTTCCGGGTTCCTCCCTTGAGTCGATAATTTTAAAATCTACTTTTTCAAAAAAAATTTATTTATTTTTTTAATTAGTGATTTAAAAGTAATTTGTATTTTATTTATATTTGTAAAATATACAATATTTATCTAATACATTAATATTTAATTAATTTATCTATTAAATTTATAATCAATTAAATATAAGAGGCCCAAATTTTATTTTTTCTTGAAGATTTCTAAATTTGTAAGCCGACACAGGATATGGGTGCCACCTCTTTTAGTTTAGTTTTCGTATGTTCATCTAGTTCAATTTTTCTTTGAAGGATTGTGATTTTCCTATGATGGAAGCTTGAATATATGATAAAGATATCCTTTAATCTACTATACTCTGTTATTGAAGGGCTGTTAACGCGTCCATACAAACTTGCCAATGAAACGATCATAAAAAAATTTATACGTTTGGATAAGTTCAAATAGGTACGGATAAACCAAATTGACACCCCCTAATCGTATTTATATATAATGTAACGGGCTCGTGTGAAGCGCGGGTCGATAGGAACACGTTAACAGACAGCTGTATTTAGTTTAAAAAAGAAAAAGAAAGTAGGCCGAGCACATGATTATTTGAGGTCATTTCATCAAACGGAATTATCATTAACTTATCCCAAGTGATCGTAACTCGTGGGGTTAGAAAAATATTAATTCCATTGACCGGTCGCTATGCATCTTCTTATATAATAAGTGTGTAACATTGAAAGAATGTAAAGAAGAAATGGAGATGAAATCGTCGATGAGTCATGTGATGCTCGTATCTTTCCCCGGCCAAGGTCATGTAAGTCCTCTTCTTCGACTCGGAAAGCTCATAGCATCCAAAAGCTTACTCGTCACCTTTGTCACCACCGAGCAGCCATATGGCAAGAAGATACGTCAAGCCAACAATATTCAAGATGGCGAGCTTAAACCGGTCGGTTTGGGCTTTCTCCGGTTCGATTTCTTTGACAGTGGATTCGACTTCACCAAAGAATTTAATTTAATGCTAAAAGACCTTGAAGTTGTAGGGAAGCACGAGATCAAGAATCTCGTCAAGAAATATGAGAAGCAACCGGTGAGATGTCTCATAAACAACGCTTTTGTCCCATGGGTTTCGGATGTGGCAGAAGAACTTCAAATCCCTTCGGCTGTTCTATGGGTCCAGTCTTGCGCTTGCCTCGCCGCTTATTACTATTTCCACCACCGATTAGTTAAGTTTTCGACCGTCACCGAGCCTGAGATTGACCTTGAAGTCCCTTTCAAGCCATTAGTGTTGAAGCATGATGAGGTCCCTAGCTTTCTTCACCCTTCATCCAGGCTTCAAGCTTTGGGAAATGTCATTTTAGAACAAATCAAGCGTCTCCACAAGTCTTCCTTTGTTCTCATCGATACTTTTCAAGAACTTGAAAGAGACATCATCGACCACATGTCCAAGCTCTGTTCTCAAGTCACCATCAACCCCATTGGTCCACTCTTCATGATGGCTAAAACTATAAGCTCTGACATCACGGGAGACATTGCTGAGGACTTGGGTGACTCCATTGAGTGGCTTGACACGAAAGAACCATCCTCTGTTGTCTACATCTCCTTTGGAACATTGGTTCACTTAAAGCAAGAGCAGATCGAGGAGATTGCTCACGGTGTTTTGGGCTCTGGCTTGTCCTTCTTATGGGTTGTGCGGCCTCCCATGGAAGGGCTATCCAGAGAACCACATGTTTTGCCTCGAGAACTCGAAGGTAAAGGGATGATCGTGGAATGGTGTCCACAAGAGAGAGTGTTGGCTCATCCTGCGGTTGCTTGCTTCTTAAGTCATTGTGGATGGAACTCAACTATGGAGGCTTTAACTTCCGGAGTTCCCGTTGTTTGTTTCCCGCAGTGGGGGGATCAGGTGACTAATGCGGTGTACATGATCGATGTTTTCAAGACAGGAGTGAGACTAAGCCGGGGAGAATCTGAGGCAAGGATTGTTCCGAAGGAGGTTGTGACGGAGAAGCTGCTTGAGGCCACCGTTGGGGAGAAGGCAATGGAGCTGAGAGAAAACGCTCGAAGGTGGAAGGAAGAGGCGGAAGCAGCAGGGGCTTACGGTGGATCATCTGATAGAAACTTTCAAGAGTTTTTGGACAAGTTGATTGTTGTCAAAGCAACGTCAAACACTAATGATGTCTATGTCTCGTAAGTATCATATATATGCTGGTTATTCATAAACTAACGATCAAATGTTGTTTGTGATGTTTAAATGTGGTAAATGTTTTCCAATAAATGAAATATATGGAATGGAATTCGAAAGGTTTTAATTTTTGATATATATATATATATATATATATATATATANATATATATATATATATATATATATATAGTAAAAATTTAGGAGAAATTATGAAAATAACTAAAATATTAGTCTTATAGAATATTAAACTCTAAAATATGAATTTTGGATAAGTGACATTTTATTCATATATTAACCTCAACAATATTAAATATTGATAAACAAGATTTTTCACTTATTTAAGCAAATACTCAAGTTCATTGATCAGTCATTGTAGAACTTAAAGAATCGACCAATTTCAGGTAGAGGTTAACACATTAATCCTATTAGAATTGCATTTAGTCTAAACAATATATAACTGGATAGGTTCAATCATTTCAATTTAACAAAAAGTCGAAAGTCAAACAAAAGTCAAAATACCAAAAGTAAACTGCAATCAAGAAAAGTTAACTGAAATTTAAGTTTGAAATCAATATAAAAAACTAATGGTTTAGGCAATTGATTTAGGAGATAAAATGAATTCATGTGGTGCTCAATTCTAACTATTAAGCTAATCCTTAGCATAAATTCCAAAACCTAGACTAATTCACTTTCATGGCACTAATCCTTTTCATAATCATGCAATTTAAACAATCTCTTGAAAAACTACACAATTGAGAAACATTAAGACCCAATTTATCTTGACCACTAAACTAACTAACACAAATGTCATTGGTTAGGCCTCATTTAGCTTATAGAAGATTGGTTCCGGCATTTTGCCGAACACCTTTCGGGCACAAATTTCCTAACTTCTGGAAATGAATGATCAAGTCAATCCTAGCATTAAGAGCATCATATATAAGAAGATTTATGAATTACAAGACCTAAACACCACAATCCTTCATCTAATCCCCCTAATCTACCCAACCATTCACTTAAGGGTCACTACTCACTAATCATTGAGAAAGCACAAAATCTAATGGTAGATATGTGATTAAACATGATTAGAAGAAGATTTGGAATAGTAATTAACAATCAAAATAAGAATCAAACTCAAAATAGCAATACAAGATCAAAGGATTACAAAGAGTTTCAAGAAAAATAAAGCTTAGTCTCCTTAAAATTAGGGTAAAAGCTTTTATAGTGTTCCCAATATCCTTTGGGTTAACCCACTAAAACATGGGTAGAAAAGGTTGAAAAATGGGAAAATGTTGACTTCTGCGGACCATACCGGTTTGGATAAACCGGTATGATATCCCGGTACGTTCTGTCTCTGATCATAGCGGTCTGGACTGCCCGCTATGGGAGACCGCTAAACCGCTATTCCTCCCTATATACTCATAGCGGTTTGGAAAAACTTCGGATAAACCGCTATGGTGCCCGATATGCTCTGTTTTCACCTCTTCTATCAACTTTTGCTCTCCTTTTGATCCTTGATTCCATTTTTTTCAAACCTACCACCTGAAACTATGATATGCAATGCAAATGCAAGCTATACAACCTATGTGTAAGTGAATTGAACCTATAATGCATAAAAAATGGTAAGTAAAATGCATCCAAAACACAAGATATCAAATATCTACAAAAATGCTACAAGTATAAAAAAAAATTGAACAAACAGACATAAAGTCTAAGTTTATTACACAAATGCTATTGTCTTCCATGTTTCTCAATAACGATTATTGAACTCTAAGCTCAGAAATTTATGCATTTTCAATTTTCTTCAATATTTTACAAATTTAGTTAACATTTGGTTACATATTATCTACACTATTTCGATAAAGTTTTTTAGATAGGTACAAAAACTTGAAGACATAACACATTATATCGTAGATCCAGAATAAAGTTATTATTTTTCATGTATAAAATAAGTCTTACATTCAACTTTTCATCTTACAGTGTAATTTTGGAGGTAGTATTTCCATTTACAAAGCAGACTTTGCATACAATTCTCCTTTAAACTTTTGTAAATTTGCCGTAGACTTTCATAAGTATGCCATAGACTGCTGTAAGTCTTATTGAAAATCTTTCAGCATGTCGTAGACTACTGTAAGTCTACTTGTCTACCACAAATTATCGTATGTCTATCTGGAAGATAATAGTCTGCTGCAGACTGCTATAAACTATTTTAAGTCTGTTTACAAAATTGCCAATCAGCTGCAAACTGCTGTAAATCTACCAATTCTTTCGTAGACTGACGCTTAGTATTGTAAGTCTGCCTAAAAGGTTTTTAGACTGCCATAGACTGTTGTAAGTTTGTCTGAAAGTTTCCTAGTTTGCCACAAACATCCCTATTTGGTTGTAATTCAATTTACCGTTGACTAACACATATTATAGTAAGTCTGTCTGAAAGTCTCCAGTCTATCGAAGATTGCTACAAATGTTGTATTGTTTAGAAGTCTGCTAATCTATTGTAAATTGTTGTAAGTCTGCCGGTCTACCATATACACTGTTGTAAGTGTTAGATTTTGAGAGATTTAAGATTGGAGAATATGAAGAACAAGAGAGAGAGATTAGAGAGAGTATATAGAGAGAAAGAGATTTCTCATTAAGTTTATTTTGTCCTAACTTACAAAATATATAAAAGAAAAAACAACTCAACAATTTCAAAATTTGAAAAACCTATTTTCCCCCTTTTTACGTTTTAGGAAGATTCATAAAGTCTTTCTTTAATTCTGTTCATTTCTTCCTGAATTCCTAACTTCCTCAATTTCCTCTTCCTTTCCTAAGTATTTCTACTTTCTTCCTGAATTCGTTTCTCTTCTTCCTTAAAACTGATGTAGATCAACTTAATATCTTGATCTTCATCTAATACAAGAAGATAGAGCTAACTCTAGCCTATCCTGGATCTTGTTAAACCAATTGATGGGGTACAGAGACTGGGCTGTTTCAAACTATAAGAGAAAAGTCCAAGAAGCTTTGACAGTTGGGGGAATCGTCACACCCATCCTAAGAGCCTGTCCCCCTTGAAGGAAGAGGCCAACCAGCAAAGATGATTGACCTAAACTATATGAAGAACTCCTATTTCTTCGAAGGAAAAATCGTTGAGCAGAAATATAGGTTCATTCACCCAATCTTTGGAGCGGCACTCATGTTTCTCCCCAACGAGAAGTTAACAACGATAAGGAAGGGGAACAACATAGACTTCCAACCCAACAAGGAAATTCTGAATTCTTACCAGCATGAGGAGAGAAGGGAAATAGCTGAGGAAGCAAATGTTGAAGAAACAGACGCTCCAGTTGCTCAGGAGCGTGATGAACCCAACTGCTACTAGTTCGAAGAAGCTCCAACAACTTGACAAGGAAAGAGCTTGGCAACAGCTCACAAGAACTTATGAAAGCTTCAGAAATGGAACAAGTTCCAGGACAGCTACATCACCAAGAAATTCAAAGAAATGAATTCTCAGTTTAAGAAACTCACCCTAAAGCTCAACAAATCTACCTCTTCAAGGAAACAAGGATCACCTGAACACTTGGAAAAAAGCTAGTCAATCACAAACAATCCAAGGCAGCCACGAGTTGAGCAACCTCCGTGCCACTCCTATGTAGATCCGGAAACAATGCAGAGGAGGAAGCGACACCACTCCGAAAGGGAGAACCGTGGATCAACTAGCCAACGAAACCTTCATCAACATAAGCCGCTCCAACAACATCAAGAGGTTGAGCAACATCAAAATTTCGAACAACATCAAGAGCAGCAAGAGGAACAAGAGGTACACCCGGGATACTATGACTTGATGCGTGAGTATCTCCCTTGAAGTTACTCCTCACCTTTTGAGGTCAATCCCAATCCTACACCTCATTGTATAATCCACTTGTTGTTTTTCGATTAATGCTTGCTATGTTTGCTTGTTGTTTTTGATTTCTATGCATGTCTTAATATCTTTAATGATTTTTCACTATCCTTTCCTTCCTTGAGTCCAATCCACAATTTGGATTACTGATATTACTCGGTTTTAACGCTTTCTAGTGAGCTTTTATGTTTTCTATTAAGCATTATCCGAGTATTTTCCTTGTAATTTGATATCTTTTACAGGTTTACTAGGTGTTTGGATCATTCTGGGACAAAAGACGGACTTCTGCACGCAACGGATGCAAATTGACATATGCACATGCAGAGTCCAGCAGAAGGGTCATAAGTTTAGCAATGTTTGAAGATGTTCCCACCGATGGATGAAACTTAAATTTTGACACAAGATAGCCACGTGAGTTAGCTTTCATATGGAAGTGATGGCTATTTTACTGAAGACTGGTCAAGCTGACTCGCAGAAGAAGATCGCACAGGAATACACTAAAGTGCACGATCGGGCAAAGAAGTGCCCGGTCGGGAATTTGCTCCTAGAATTCTATGAAAAAACTGCCCGATCGATCCCAGAAGAGCCCGACCGATTCCTAAAGTGGCTGATCGGGGAAAATAGTGCCTGATCGATTTGTTTGGCTGAGAAAAAGTAGAAGATTTCCAAAATGTGCAATCAAGTCCTCAAGTTTATCCCAGTTTTCCTATATCAGTTATTTTACTTTTTTAGCCTATAAATACACTATATTTTAGGTTTTTAGAACTAAGCTTTATTTTATTATTCTAAGTTTTTACTGGGAGACGAATCCTGAACCTTTGTGGAGAAGATTTCTAAACCCTATTTTATATTTATACTTATTTTAATTATGTGTTCTTCTCTGATTTTGTATTGTTTATGCTTTGCAATGTCTGAGTAGTTCACTAGTTAAGTTTTAGAGTTTCCTATGGGAAAACAGGTTTGAATGTTAGGTTTAACATTGTAGGATTGAAATTGTTAGGTTCTTAGTCTAAATTTGTTCTAAATGCATGAATTAGCTTTATCACCTAGTTCATTATTATAGGTTCATAAATACAAAGAGATTTGATTTAGAAACCTGACCTAATTTAGATGATATGTGTTTTTACTTGCGAGAGTATTGTTTTAAATTCTTATGAAAAATTGAATATGATTTTTCATGCATGATCGAATTGTTTTAAAGACGGCGAGAGTTTTTCTCTGGCAATCCGAGCATAGCATTTAATACTCCGAGATGAGATTATTCCATATTCGTTTTTCATGTTGAGGACTATTTTCAATCTAAATTATGCATGTTAACATGACTTTACACCTGAATACCTACGGATTTCCCTAATGCCTAGCGTTTTTATATTATAAGTTTTTAACCGTTTTTATTTACCGCTTTGAATTCAATACACAATCTATTATTCTCGCTTTAGCTAGTTTTGAAGTTAAAACTGAACGTGCATTCTCTGGTCTCTGTGGATTCGATACCTTTGCTATACTAATTTGAACTGTTCTCTGCAGTATTAGTTTTAGGATTAAATTCTTAACCTATCAGAATTTTGGCGCCGTTGTCGGGGACCAATTGCGCCTTTCTAGTTTTAATTAGAATATCGTCTATGGTTTTTATTTTTTTCAGTACTCATCTCATTCTTATTTTCTTGTCTTTGTCTTACAGGTGTATGAACATAAGATCTGAAAAATCCTCTGAACTACTAAACCTTAGTAACTTAGAACTTGTAAGGCTAAAATGCTCAAACCGGAAAGCAAAGAAAGACGCTTACTCATCCAATTCAATGGCTGATATCTTCCATCAACTCATTCCGGTCGATCCCGCAGGTCAGCACTATCAACCTGTTATTGGGTTCAATCAACTCATTAACCAAGGACAAGGTGGTGGTAACGACAATCAAGTGCCACAAGACCAACAAGGAGCAAACAACAACCCAATTCCCACAGGAAATCCAAATCCAAACCCTCAGAACGTTCAGAATGCTCAGAACATAGCTGCAAGGAACTATATCTTGTATGGAGATCCAGAGAGAGAGTTAATCAGCTCAATGCTCAGAACCATCCTCTAGTTAGTTCGTACAATAATCCTCAAGCTCATTATGCTAATAGGAATCCCATCCAGCCCCTCAACCTCAGCGAAGGGAATACCAATTCCCTATTTCGCTTGTTCAGATGATTCGTAGCAACCAATTCAGTGGTTTACCTCACGAGCACCTAATGAATCATATTGACGTCTTTGAGGACATCTGCAGCACTATCAAACTCAATAGAGTAACCGAAGATTATAAGAACTGTAGTTTGTTCAGTCATTCCTTAGCTGACAAAGCACTTCGCTGGTTGAAGTCTTTACCTGCAGGATCTATAGTAACCTGAGATGACTGCAAAGTCAGGTTCATTAGTCAGTTCTTCACTACTACTAGAACTAATGCTTTAAGGAAAAAGATCTCTTCTTTTGTTCGAACTCCTGTAGACTCATTCTATGAATCTTGGGAACGATTCAAAGAGCTGCTTCGTGATTGTCCTCATCACGGTTTCGCATATGTAAATATCCTCAGCTGTCTTTAGATACAATAAGCGATGGAGATTTCATGCAGAAACCCGTTCCTGATGCTTATCGTTTGATAGAGAATCTAGCAGCTAGTAATAGCAATCATTGCCCAGAGTTTGATCGCCGAACAAAGGTTCCGGTAGTATATGCTAACTCAGAGATCTTAGAGCTGAAAGGAGAATTCTCAGAGATGAAAGGACTAATAACTCAGCTTCTAAAAGGTCAAGTTCAAAAACAGGTCAGCGCTGTAGATGATTCTGGGGTTAATTGCTTTGCGGTTCAAGAACTGAACACCGGTGAAGTTGAGAGGGAAGTGAGTTACATCAATGCTCAAGGTCAAAGGGTGTACAATCAAGGCTATAATCCAGGTTTTAACAAGACTCATCCTAATTTGTCTTGGAGAAGCACCAATGTTGAGAACCCCCAAGATCAACATTACCCACAGCAGCAGAATCCTTTGTGCCGAATTCTAATTCAGGCGGTTTTCCACAAACCTCTCAGCCTGTATTCCAATAAACCCAACCTCAACCAAGTAATTCAGTTCAGATGATGTTTAAGCAACTGCTGGAAGGACAACAACAGTTCCAAACATTGATCCAAGGAGAAGTGAAGGAGCTAAATCAAAAGTTTGATGTATTATCAACTCATGTGAACCAATTGGATGTGGAAATTGCTCAAACTTCTGAAGCTGTGAAAAGACAAGCTGTGTCTTTCCTGGGAGAGTTGAAGAGAATCAAAAAGGGTATTGAAAAACTTTGGTGAGTAATTCAGAAGAAGAAGTTGAGAATTTGGGAAAAAATTCATATTTTTCGAAAGAGGAATTTGATGCAGAGATATCAGTCCGATCGCGCAGCATTTGCCCGATCGGGCAAATCAGTTCCGGACAAATAGATCAATCGGGCACTGCTATCCCGATCGTGCAAATAATCTAAAAACTCCAGGGACAAATGATCGATCGAGCAGTTTAGTCGGACATAAATTTGAGATTTTTGCCCGATCGGGCACTCTTTGCCCGATCGAGCAAAAATCCCTGGAACCGAAAATCTCTGAAAACTCCTATAAACAAAAAATTCCTTATCCGGTACCTTCTACTAAGCCTATATCCAAGTCTAAGGTTGATGAGATGATTGGAAAGCCACCTAATCCGCTTCGAAAGCTTCACAAGATACAAGACCCAGGGGAATTCCTAGTTTCTTGTTCGATCAATGGGGTGGAATTATCGATTCTCTTTGTGATACTGGAGCTAATGTGAGCGTCATGTCCATAACTGTTGCAAAATAGTTGGGATTATTAGGTATCCGACCTTCTCATATGACTTTCACACTTGCTAACGATTCTACTGTCTCTTCTAGTGGTTTTGTCCCGGACCTCTTGGTACACGTTGGTGCTTGCCTAGTCCCTGTTAATTTCCACATCTTGACAACGAATGAGCATTCACATGAACCATTGATTCTTGGGAGACCCTTTCTTGCAACCGTAGGAGCTGTTGTTGATTTACCAAATCGGCGAATATCTCTGAAAAACATCAAGAAGTAGGTTTTCTGTCCAGCAATTCCTTCAAAAGGGATCTTTAGGCTAACTGTGGTGAAAGAAGTAGAGGTGAAGAATGAAGTTCCTATTGAACCAGATCCTAAGTGTGTAGTTACTGAAATTCTACACAAAGAATCTCAAATCTCAACAAAGACTAGCAATCCAAAGGTTAAGGAGAAGGTGAAAGTGAAACCGAAGCTGCTGCAGAAAGATTATCAAGTGACTTTGATCCCTCAAGAAATAATAGGGGATGCCATTGAGTACAAGGTGAAAAGAAAAGGGTTCTCAAAGCCCTTCTCAAAGTTTAGAGTTTTACTCACCCCGGAGTTTCAAGAGAAAGGGATTGATGCTACAAAAGCTATAATGGGTAAGGTTCTGAAGCTGAAGATGTCTGGACTTGGAGCTTGTTATAGAACATCGCTGGATGTTGATTCTATTCCTACTTAGAGGTAATTACCGTCAAGATAAGTGACGTTAAACAAAGCGCTTAGTGGGAGGCAACCCACTACATATATTTAGAGTCTATTTATTTGTTTATTCTAATTTTGAGTCAGTCCTAATCTACTTATGTTTAGTTTTGAGTTTAAAGTGTTTCAGGTTATTACTAGTGAAAGTTCATTCATTACATTCTGGGTTATCTCTTCTACTTTCATTACTCATCTCTTTCACTTGAATTGTTGGTTGTTTAGAATGGTTTCTCTCTTGATTCTTGCTAATTCTGATTAGTATTGCTTAGATCATTGCTCACCATTCACCATCATTCTTGTGCTTTGACTTGGGTTGATTTTAGATTGTGATACCGGATTGATTGCTGTTAACTGTTTTGAATGATGTCTCTATTATATGATTCTTGCTGATTTTTGATTAGTCTTGCTCGATCATACTGCCCTAATGGTTTCTCTTACAGCTGATTCTTGTTAGTTTTTACAAACTATCATTGCTCAAATCATTTTTTAACCATTACTTACACTTCTCTTGAGTTTTTGTTCTTTTTGCAGGCATTGGAAATGACACATAGGAGTTCAAAACAGATATGGGAGCACTTCACTTTTAGTAAACCTTTTCCCTTTAACTCTTATATAGTATTATCTATTTTCATCCATTACAGTATTTTCTATTGATTATGGTTGTTTCTTTACTTTCTTTTGGATTTATTTTCACACCAGGACGGTGTGAAGTAAGTCTGTGGGAGGGTGTAATGATACTAACTACGTTTTGATGTTTTTTTCTTTTTGGTGAAAATTTCAAAATTTTTTATTTTAAATTTAGATGAGTCTATCGAGTCGAAGGAACCATGATCAAAAATTGATGATAATAATAGCCAAGTATGGGTATGGTTTTCACTTTCTCTAGATTACCGACTTAGATGATTTGCTGAGATTAGGATTGGTACCCCCATTACTAATTGACTTGTTTCTGAAAGTTCTGGTCTTTTGAGTTATTGATGAATTGATGCTAACTCTGCCATGATATGACTTAACTTGAAATCTGAATTATTCTTGCTTATGGTGTTGATTTACTTTGAGAATTAGGTACCTTNTACCCCCATTACTAATTGACTTGTTTCTGAAAGTTCTGGTCTTTTGAGTTATTGATGAATTGATGCTAACTCTGCCATGATATGACTTAACTTGAAATCTGAATTATTCTTGCTTATGGTGTTGATTTACTTTGAGAATTAGGTACCTTGCTCTTCAATATTCTGTAAAACCGAAAAGTTCTTCTAGTACGGTGCAATTCCTTTCTATCTCTCCCTTCAGAAAAATGATAAAAACCGTTTTAGAAAAAGTGTTGAAAGCGTGACCTTGTAGTCCGTAGTCATTGCCGGGGCTGTTGAAAAACAATTAGAATCATGAAAACGCGGAAAAGTGCGAACATGAAAAGAATAAAAAAAATAAAAGAAAAACGCAGAAAAGTTTGAATCTTTAGAAAAAAATAAATTAAAAGAAGTAAGAAAGGGAGAAAAAGGATCAATACCGGAATTTGATTGATGCTCGGTTTGGTATGGAAAATTCGATAGAAGAGGTACTTAAGTAAATTGATTGATATACCATTGGTGAGAATGCATGAATCTGAACTTAATTGAATTTAAAGAGTTGGTTGATATGATTTGATCCTTAATTGACTTGGGATTTAGAGTAGGAAACAAGTTGTTAGTTTAGTGGTGGTAAACTGTCCAGTCTAGGTAATTGTTTGAGATTAGTGTCTTTTTGATTTGAAACTGTACTTATGGTTTTTGAGATTTTGTGAGTTTCTATGTGGTCCATTTCAAACCTCTTCACCAGATTGAATCTTGCTTTACTTGAGGACAAGCAAAGATCTAAGTCTGGGGGAGTTGATATTACTCGGTTTTAATGCTTTTTAGTGAGCATTTATGTTTGTTATTAAGCGTTGTCCGAGTGTTTTCCTTGCAATTTGATATCTTTTACAGGTTTACTAGGTGTTTGGATCATTCTCGGACAAAAAGACGGATTTGTACACGCAACAAATGCAAATTGACATATGCAGATGCAGAGTCCAGCAGAAGGGTCAGAAGTTTAGAAATGTTTGAAGATGTTCCCCTTGATGGATGAAGCTTAAATTTTGACACAAGATAGCCACATGAGTTAGCTTTCATATGGAAGTGAATTGAAGTCGATCCATCGGTACAATCAAAAGTTATGGCTATTTTACTGAAGACTGGTCAAGCTGACTGATGACTATGAATTTTCACGGTTTTTACTTATCAATTAGCATCGATTCTGAGGTCTAAAAGCGTGCATGCATCATGTTTATGGTTGATTTCACTAACTTTAGTTCTTTTAGGATTTTTGCATTAGAATTTTCATATGCACGCATTTTGGAGCTTTTTTAGGACTTTCATGTATTTTTGGGAAGGATTTGAGAAATTTGGAGAAACAACACTTGACGTTAGAATGGACTTGGCACTCAGCACTCAACTGTGGAATGGACTGAATTTACCTCCAAGCAGCTGCANGGATCGATCCCAGGCAACCCTGCAGCGAAACGAGATCGATCCCACTCAACAGTCTTGGGATCGATCTCAACTTAGCGCAGATCGATCTCATCTCACTCGAGATCGATCCTGCAACGAACCTGGATCGATCTCAGGCAGTCATGCAATGAACCCAGATCGATCCCAGGCAGCTCTGCAACAAAACACTTCGATTCTGCAGTTTTGGTTCCAACGTTTCTGGTGAAGTCTCAAACAAAGCCAAGGAAGTGCACAAAGACA
>OVBE01010200.1:0-15241 GCA_900406425.1 Iberis pinnata
GTTCAATAATTCATATTTTTAAAGACACATCATTGTCACCAAAGAGTCTCATCAACAAATAGCATCGATTACGGTGAGAACAGAAATCGCCTCACACCAAAATATCAACGAAAATATCAAAGAAATCGAAAAAATGAGTGTTTATTGCATTGATTACAAAATGATTTCTCAGGAGTTTTACAGATGATTTTCGAACCCCTTTCCCAAAGCTTTCCCTCTCCCTTTTATCCTCTCTCAGCTCTCTTAATGAGCTCGCATTCATGGCATTAAATGCGCGGATCCTCTCTTTGAATTCTCCTCGTAACAGACAATCATGCAGTTACTTTGGCACGATCCTCGGCGTTGACTACGTCATGTGCTTGGTCAAACTCCTCAGCTCGCTAAATGGGCCTCAAACTTTTAAATGGGTTTGAGAAGCCCAATAACAAAGAGAGCTGAAACACATTTCGAGTTAACGGGCTGAGAGAGCCCATTAACAGAGAGCCCAACGACATGGTGGGAGAGCTGATGGGCCTAGAGAGCCCAACAATGGTATCCGACCCGAGCCCTTTTCCGAAGATCCGACCCGAGTGAATCTTCACTCCCACATTTTGCCCCCAATCCCGTAATGGAAGTTTCCATTATGGGATTTCAATCAGCATCTCGTAATTTGTGCTGTCAGTTCAGATTCTCGAGATTCTATGCCAATCACCTCCTTGGGTGAGGATTTGGGCCTTAACTCCCTTCCTGAATTAACTTCTTCGTGGCCCTTATTTAAATTCATCTTGAGACTCACTTCATGAGTTTTGTCTTACTTCTCATTGTAAACTTTTGGGAGCTTCAAGTCCTCATTCACGTTCTCCTTAAGAGTCTCTAGGTAATTCATTCTCCTCACTTTTCTTTTGATTCTCTTGCTTTTGCTCCTTAGGTAAATTTTTGCTCTCCATTGGTTGCTATGTGTTCTTGATTTTCTCCCAAAAATCTTGTAACCTTTGCTTGTTTGAATCCGTTTTCCGGCCTTTTTTCTTAAAAAAAACAGTTTTTTAGTGCAAAGATTTGTCTTTTATGGATCAAAACATGCAGTTCTTCTTTTGTTCTTCGTCGTTCTTCATCAAAATATGAAATTTTTGGTTTCCATCAAGTTTTTTTTAAAAAAATTCTTGAGAATTGATCAGTTTTGATCTTGACTCCTCTCTTGAAAATTTTTTCTACTTGTTGGTTTGTTTTTTTTATAAAAAAAAAGAAAGAGTAAATTCTTTTGTTTTTTTTCTTTTTCTTGAGGAAAGATTCCTTATCTCTCTCTTCTCATCCACTCATCTTCTTCTCCTTCTTCTTATCTCCCCTCTTCTCTCTTCTCTCTTCTCTTCTCTCTTCTCTTTTTTCATCTCTTTCTTCATCTCTTTCTCCATGGAACTTTCTTCACCTTCTCGGAATAGTCGTGTGTCGGCCTCGCCTTCCGGGTCCGACTGCATGGTGGTTATTTCACCCGAACCGGCGAGCTCTTCCTCCGAGCCGAGCACGCCACCGGGTCATGTGCCCGAGCTGTCTGAACTCCATACCGAGCCGAACAGAAGACATGCTCCCGGGCCGAGCAAAGGACGCGCATTCGAGCCGAGTAGCGGTCGCATATCCGAGTCGAGTAGCGGACGGGCTCCCGAGCCGAGTAGCGGTCGCATACCCAAGCTGAGTAACAGACGGGCTCCCATGCCGAGTAGTGGTCACGCACCCGAGCCTGAGCCCGAGCCCGAGATAAGCAGTGGACGTGCACTCGAGCCCGAGCTCGAGCTTGAGCTGAGCAGCGGACGTGCACCCGGGCTGAGCGATTCTTCAATTGACCGGAGCCGAGCCGAGCACCATGGGCAAGGAAGGCTCGCCCGAGCCGGACACCGAGGGCTGAACGCTTCTTCGCCAAGAGATGGGCATCTCACCTCCGACCCGAGCGCTCCGCCAATTGGCTTACTAACCGAGCCGGCTAATCTCTCCTCTGATGTGGGCACATCTTTTGGTCCAGTTCGAGATGGCCCATCTCTCGGATCGGTCCACACAGAAGCGATTTCTCCTAGTTCAAGCAGAGTTTCTTCTCCTTGTTCATGGCCCATTTCTCCTTCATCCGAATCGAGCTCTCCTATTCGTGAGCGCTCTCTATTCACGGCTTTATTCTCGGAACCATTGCCGCGGTTCTCGCCCGAGCCGAGCTCTAGCCCTTCGGCTACTCTTGGGCATTTGCCACCCGAGCCGAGCTCGATTCCGCAAGCCACCTCTTGCATCGCAACAAGTGGAGCACCTTCCTCTATCCCAGCTAAGTTTCCTCTCTTCGGAACTCAATCTTTACCTAGGTTAACGTCGAAAAGGTTGTTAGGATTTTGGAACGACTGCCTTATTCCAAGAGATGTTGAGCTTATCTCTCCGTCTCCTTTAGAGAACCCAGAGATTGTTAGGGATGGTCTTTGTTGTGGATATGAGGTGTGCTTTAGGGAATGTATGCTTTCGTTCCCCTTGCCCAAGATTCTTATTCGCTACATGTACGCTCTCGGGCTTGCTATGCCGCAACTTTGTCCGAACGCCATTCGCACAATTGTTGGATTGCAAACCCTTGCAGAAGAGAATGGTTTTGATCTTGATATTCAATCCCTCGCTCGTCTTGAAGCTGTGAGGAAAACTCCCAAACAACGCGGCTTCTTTTATTTGATATCGAACCAAAATTGCGGTATCATCTCCGGAAGACCGGATAAGGATGAGGATTGGAAACAATCTTACTTTTATTTTCCAGTGAACGAGTCGACTTTTGGTTGTCTCTCTTATCTAGCTGTTACGACTTGGTCTCCTGAGCCGGGTAGCGGCTCGAATTTGAGCTTTCTATGTTTGTTTGTGTTTTTGAGTTTATATTTAAATCTCTTGATACTTATGCGTTTATTTTTTTTGTGCAGTGCAACTTCGGAAGGGTGGGCGCACGAGCAAGCTTCCCGCAGATTTAGAGGAATTCTTGATCACTTGTCGTAGCAAGGAGTGTTCTTGGGAGAAGTTCGACCGCCCCAGAGTTCTTAAGTCAGCTCTCCGCCTCAAGAATTACGTTGACTCTCAACGATCTTTCTACCATCCCGAGGAACTTGCTGGTTGGTTTTTCCTAACACCTGGAAATTTTCATCGTCTAAAACTTTTTCTTTTTCACTTATGATTGTGGTTTCCCTTTTCAGCTCTCGACGACCTTCAAGACGCTGATATGTCTACTTACCGTGCCGTAAGAAAAGCCAAAGCTGCGACTGCTCAACCTGTGAGCGTGCCGACTCCTTGCGAGGTTCCAACTATCGCTTCACAGGACGTCCCCGCTGTTGTTCCCGTTCCTGCCGCTGCTCTCCGCGTCCGCTCGGATAAAAGGGACAAGAGAGCCGGCAAAGCTCCCATGACAGAAGCTGGTGTTTCTGCTCTTGCCAAACCCTCCGATCGTCGTCCCATCATTGCGCTCCCGGCGCCTCAGGACACCTCTCGGGTCGCGGTGCGCGATCCCGCCCCTCGAGGATCTCTAAAGAGGAAGGCCTCAGAGACTGCGAAAAGGGGGAGGCGGAGAGAAGATGCAGAGGTACAATTGGGACTTCGGGTACAATTCCAACGACCCGATCGTCTCTAACCCTGACTCGTCCCTCATCTTTTCTGCCACTTCCGTTTTATCACATTTTGCTCGGGATGGCCCGATGCTTTGATGCTTTGATGCTTTGCTCTATGGATTTGTTCAATCTTAGCGTGTTGTTGTTATTATCTTTGTTTTTGTTCCCTTGTCTTTGCATACATTATCAACAACACTTAGCTAAAATTTAGTCCATTCGCATAATGTTTTTAATTGGTCACCACTTCTTTGTCATACTTCTAGTGAATGCCATTAACGCTCTTTTTCGCTTTCTAGCATTGCTTGAGCTTAGTTCAGACTTCTTTTTAGTAGTCCGGCCCTTAGGCCTTAAACCCTTTCGTTGGTTTTTGTTTGAGTTCTTCCCGAGCTCATTTTACTTTTGAGCACGGATTTTTGATTTGTGAACTCGTTTTTAATTAGCTTTCAGCTTTTAACTTAGCTTTTTTTATTTAGCTTTTAGTTTTTTGCTTAGCTTTTTAATGAAGCTTTTATTTTAGATTTTATTTTAGCTTTTATTTTAGCTTTCATTTTAGCATTTACGAGGCTCGGTTCGCGTTCTTTGAGTGAATGCGGTCCGGACTCCTTTTTTTTAAAGACATATGCAAGCTTTGAATTAAAATGCAGAAACGTCTTTATTGATGTGAACATAACACTAAAATGCCACCATGAACTCGAGTACAATGCCATCCTACACTTTATAATCAAAAGTATGCTTTTAGATGCATTGCATTCCATGATCTTGGCACTTTGACTCCGTCTTCGGACTCCAGCTCGTAACGCCATAACGCACAACTTTCTTCACTTTGTAATGACCTTCCCAGTTTATGCCTAGTTTTCCGGCTCCATACTCGACTATGTTTGAAAATACCCGCCAAAGCACCATATCGCTGATGTTGAAACGTCGAATCTTTACCCGAGAATTATAGTAGCGCGCCACTGCATGTTGATAGTTTTGGAGTCTCGCCGAGGCTTGATCCCGCCTTTCGTCTATTAGATCAAGGCTGTCCATCATCATCTCATCATTCTTACAAGGATCCACGGTATTAACCATTTTCTAAGCCCAGGGACGACGACTTCTGCTGGGACCACCGCTTCCATTCAATACATGAGGGAGAATAGAGTCTCATCATTTATCTTCCTAGGTGTAGTTCGGCAAGCCCAAAGTACACCGTGAAGCTCACTAGCCCATCCTCCTTTGAAAGCTCCTAATCTCTTCTTTAGATTACTGAGTAAAGTCTTGTTCGCCGCTTCTGCTTGGCCGTTTCCTTGAGGGTATCTTGGTGTTTCCTTGCTTAACCTTATCTTCCATGTTGAACATAACGCCTCGAAATTGTTTGAGATGAATTGGGATCCATTGTCGGTTACTATCTCGTAAGGTAAACCGTGGCAACAAACCACGTTTCGCGAAAAAAATTTTAGGGCTACCGTTTCGGTAACATTTTTGAAGGCTCCTGCTTCTATCCATTTAGAAAAGAAATATGTCAAAACTAGGAGGAATCTTGCCCCCCCCCAGTCGAGGGGTGGAGCGGTCCAACGATATCCATCGACCATCTCATAAATGAGTATGGTGAAGAGATGGAAGAAAGTTGCTCGGCAGGTTGGTGTATGAACGGAGCATGCTCTTGACATTGTTCACACCTTCGCGCATACTCTTCGCATTCTTTCACCATAGTTGGCCAGAAATATCCTAACCGTTTAATCTTTAATCCAACTAGCGTCCTTCCTGGCAAATGCGATCCACAAAAACCTTCATGGACCTCCGTGATGATGGTCAATGCTTCTTCAGGTCCCACACATGCGAGGTAAGGTCCTGCGACACTGAGCTTGTAGAGAACTCCATCAACCATACAAAATCGTGCACTTATAATCTTCAACTTTCGCGCTTTCCACTTGTCTCCTGGGGTTTTTCCCGTTGTTATATATGCCTCGATCGGGGTTCTCTAATCTCCATGTTCTTCGCTCGAACCGTCAGGTATTTGCCCTTCTGTTGCGGTAGCTTGTTCCATGTTGGGCGGATTATTGGCATCCGAGTCGAGGGGAGTACCAGAGGATTCGAAGCTTCTTGTAAGTGCTTGCTCCGAGTTGAGTATAACATTGTCTGCGACAATTTCCTCTAAGTTAAGGGTGGTGTCTTCCGCCACAGCTTCTATAGGCGCTTGTTGAGATTGCCTCCTCATGGATCTTGTTTGTATCGCCAGGATTCTATCTGCAAGAGATATGCATGGTGTTTCAATGGTCTCTACCATAATCATTCTTCTCACCAAAGGATCAGATGTCGACGCTAATGCAGCTAGCGCATCTGCCGAACTATTCTCGTCTCGCGGGACCCTTGTTAGCTTAAATTTGACCTCCAACTAGGCTCCCATTCTATCATATTTGGTCTCGTATTCTCCGCTTATCTGGCTCGCCACGAGCTGGGAATCGCTTTGAGCTTGAAAATCTTTCACCCCAATTCCCAAAGCTAATCTCAAGCCTGCGATGAGCGCCTCATATTCTGATTCATTATTTAAAGCGTTGAATGCGAGTCAGTATGATTGTTCGATCACCTCTCTTGTTGGGGATTCTAACCGCACTCCAACTCTCGATCCTGATCATGTTGACGAACCATCGACTTGGAGTCTCCATACTTGTTGCGACGGTGATCCTTCCTGAACTTCTATTGGAAATTCTATGATAAAATCTGCCAGCACCTGGGACTTTGCGCTCAATTGATTTCGGTATTCAATGTCATATTCGCTCAACTCTATAGCCCACTTGACCATCCTTCCAGATTGGTTTGGGCCATGGAAAATTGTTCACTGCAGTTGCGTTGTCATCACCACTATCGAATGGGATTGGAAATATGGGCGGAGCTTCCTTGCGGAAGTTACTACGGCAAGAGATAGTTTCTTGGCCATCGTGTATCTTGTCTTGGGAGAAACTAAACTTTTGCTGATGTAGAAAAATGGCCTTTGGTTCGCTCCATCTTCTTGGATCAGCACCCCGCTCACTGCGACGGGAGAAACTGCTACATATAAGTACAAAGTCTCCCCCTGCACCGGCTTTGCCAACACAGGTGGGTTGGCAAGGTAATTCTTCACCTCTTCGAACGCGTTCTCGCATTGATCATCCCAAAGGAACTGCTTGTTCCCCTTCAAAAGTTGGAAGAAACGAAGACACTTGTCTGTCGATCGCGAGATGAACCTATTTAGCGCAACGATCCTTTGTTAAACGTTGGACTTCCTTCAGCGTCTTGGGTGACTGTATTGAGAGAACCGCGATTATCTGGCTTGGATTCGCCTCGATTCCCTTCTCAGTTACGAGATAGCCCAAGAACTCCCCGGAAGTGACTGCAAAGGTGCACTTCTTTGGATTTAGCTTCATCCCAAACTGATTGAGGGTCTCAAAGCACTTAGCAAGGTGCTGGACGTGCTCGTCCTTTACTAAGGACTTA
Organism: Iberis pinnata; assembly: GCA_900406425.1. NCBI lineage: Eukaryota > Viridiplantae > Streptophyta > Magnoliopsida > Brassicales > Brassicaceae > Iberis > Iberis pinnata. The sequence continues at coordinate 7,035 of OVBE01010200.1, forward strand.
ATCAGCATATCATCAACGTAAACCTCCATGGTTTTCCTGAGTTGATATGAAAACATTTTGTTCACCAATCTCTGATATGTTGCACCGACATTCTGTAAACCGAACGACATGACTTTGTAACAGTAGATCCCTCTATCAGTTATGAATGATGTTTTTTCTTGGTCTTCCGGATTCATAAGAATATGGTTATATATAGAGAAAACATCCATAAAAGAGAGCAATTGATTCCCCGCTGTCGCTTCCACAAGCCGGTCAATATGAGGAAGCGGAAAGCTATCCTTTGGACAAGCCTTGTTGAGATCCATAAAGTCAACGCAGATTCTCCACTTCCCATTCTTCTTCTTCACCACCACGGGATTCGCCAACCATTCAGGGTAATGGACTTCTCTGATTGATCCGTTCGCGAGAAGCTTCGTTACTTCGTCATTAACAACTTGCGATTTCTCAGGCCCAAGTTTGCGCCTCTTCTGTGTTATTGGTTTGAAGCTCACATCAACATTTAACTCGTGCGAAATCACATCGAGACTTATTCCTGGCATATCGCTGGCTGTCCATGCAAATGTTTATTTATTTTGTTGCAGGAATCGAATCAACTCACGCCTCAGCTCTCCTTTTAGCTGAGATCCTATGGTTACGCACTTATCTGGATTCAACGGGTCTAGAGGAATCTTTGTGGTGCGCTGTTGCGAATCTTTCTCTGTTTTGTCTTATTGACTTGACACGGAGCAGACCTCGTCAGGCCTCAGACTCGGACTATCCTCTTTCGAAGAACAACCCGAGCTCTTTAGCTGCTATTGAACCCTGGACTTAATGCCAGCCATGTAGCATATCCGAGAATTCTTCTGGCTTCCATAGAGAATTCATATACCACCTTTAGCGGGAAACTTCACACATTGATGATATATTGACGGGAAAACTTTCATTTCAGGGAGCCAAGGGGTCCCCAAAATTACATTATAGGCTGCTGGTCGATCTACGACGGTAAACTCAATGAGCTTATGGACACCTTGTGTGGACACCGGAAGTTTTATCATCCAAAGAGACATTTCTGTTTCTACGCTAAACCCTGTCAAAGGGGTTGGAGGACCTCTCACCTCAGTGGTGTCGAGCCCCATCCGTTTAAGCGTGTCGAGGAACATGACGTTCACAGTGCTCCTTGTATCGATTAGTACTCGTGATATCTCGGAAATTCGCTCCAATGTCGAGTTCGTTGACCAAGACATCATCATGTGGTAAATCTAAATGAGATGCGTCCTGCTCGGTGAAGCTTATCTCACTCCCAAGATCTGGAGTGTGTTTTGATTTTCCAAATTCCGCCTTTCTCACATACAACTTTACCGAAGAAACCGATTCTCGGCAGTGTCTAGATCCCCACATGATGAAGTCGATACGCTTCTTTTGAGGAGCCTTTGAAGTGCTTCCTCGCTCCGGGCTTCGTGGCCTCTTCCCTGCGGGAGCTTCTCTATTTTCCTTTGGGGCTTCCATCTCGCGAACAATCGCCTCTAAGTCAATTCCACGTTTTAGCTCTCCTTTAGCAAATTTGTTACTAAGGAAATTCTTCAACTTGAAACATTCGTGCGTGGCGTGGCCGTTGCACTTGTGTAACTCACAATAAGTGTCTGGGTCGCGCCCTAACATACGCGGTCCATCTATGCTCTCTTTCTTTCTTCCTCCTTTCTCCATGTTGTACGTGTGAGACCCCTTAGAACTTCCTCGGTACTCCTTGTTATCTCTTTTCTTGAATTTCTTTGGCGAGAGGGTCGAGTCAGGGGTTCCTCTTACAGTCTTGATTTTTTTGGAAAGAGAAACTTTATCCTCTTTGGCGATCATCCAGTTTGTAGAGCGATGGAGAACATTCTCGATCGTCTCCGGCTTATGAATCGTCATATCAAAGCGGAATGGGGACTCATTCCAGAGGCCATACTTGAGAGAAGCTAGTGCTGTCGACTCACTCACACCGGCCACCTTTGCTTTAACATTCTTGAAACGCTCGATAAAACTTTGGAGCGACTCATTCGGACCTTGACTTAGAGTCCAGAGGTCAGCATCTGAGGTTCTTTAGTTCATAAAAATGGAATATTGATTCAGGAATGCTGTCGACAACCGTGTGAAGCTGTCAATCGAACCCCCCTCAAGTTGGGAAAACCACTCGAGCGCTGATCATGTGAGATTTTTGACGAAAAGTCTGCAGTACCCTGCATCTTTTTCTTCATCACTGAAATGCGCTCTGGTGACGACAATTCTAAAAGTTGTCATGTGCGCCTTCGGGTCAGACTTCCCCTTATAGACGGGGAGTCTTAGCTTTCCAGTATCCATTATCTGTGGCTCGGCGATACGCGCGATGAAAGGAGTCTTTTCCGTCTCCGCGATAACGCGATCGATCTCTGGAGCCGCGCTAGCGGCTCTGTGTACCTTCGAGGTCACTGCAAGGAGCTTGGCATTCGCCTTGTCAATGGATCTTCGAAGCATGTCGTAATCACGATCCCTTTTCTCGCGAGAATTCCTTCCCAGGTTATCTCCGGCTCTCTGCATGGAGCTTGGAGTGTGCAGCTCTCCAGCGTCTCCTAGAGTCCTCTGGTTTTCAGCTCTCCAGTTTGCATCCAGAGAGCCTTCGCTTCTACACTGCGAGGGTTGGATGTCCTCAGATCTCCTGCTAGAATCCAGACCTACAAGGTTATCAGCTCTTGGGCTCGGACCTTCGGGATTACCAGGTCTCTGGTTCGCATCCATGGTTTCTTCAGTTTGCTGGTTCACATCCAGGGGCCCTTCAGTTCTCTGGTTCATACCCTGAGAACCGCCAGCTCTCCGGCTCGCTTCCAGAGGGCTCTCGCCTATGGTACCACCACCTCCTGTGTTCTCTGGGATCAAAATCACCGGCTCAGCTCTCCCCATTGGGTTCATCAAAGCTCCAATATGGACCTCCAGATACGACTGGACATTTGTCAAGGACACGAGCCGGGTCATCACGTGATCCTCGTGACTGTTGAAGCGCGCGATAAGCGCGTCACTTGATTCTTTCTGCTTCTCGACAGATGCCACCAGCATCGCTAGCATCACTTTCAACTCGGCTAAGGAGTCCTGGTTCACAACTGGGTTCTCCTGGTTTTCGACCTGAGTGTTAGTGGGTGTTTCCATTCTTTTTCTGGGTAGAGTCAACGTTCTTCAGCTACTTCGTCGGGATGTTTGTCTTCTCTCCCCACAGTCGGCGCCAAAATGTGAGAGCGGAAATCGCCTCACACCAATATATCAATGAAATCGAAAAAATGAGTGTTTATTGCTTATGAATTCTCAATGAAGGTTACAAAATGATTTCTCAGGAGTTTTACGGATGATTTTTGAACCCCTTTTCCAGAGCTCTCCCTATCCCTTTTATCCTCTCCAGCCTCTTAATGAGCTCGCATTTATGGCATTAAATGCGCGGATCCTTTCTTTAAATTCTCCTCGTAACAGATAATCCTGCAGTTACTTTGGCGCGATCCTCGGCATTGACTCTGTCATGTGCTTGGTCAAACTCCTCAACTCGCTAAATGGGCCTCAGTCTTTTAAATAGGTTTGAGAAGCCCAATCATCAAAGAGAGCTGAAACACATTTCGAGTTAACGGGCTGAGAGAGCCCATTAACAGAGAGCCCAACGACATGGTGGGAGAGCTGATGGGCCTGGAGAGCCCAACAATAATATCCGACCCGAGCCCTTTTCCGAAGATCCGACCCGAGTGAATATTCACTCGCACATTTACTCATAAATTTCTAGCCCCATGATTAAATCAACCATGATCAGATTTATTATTAACATTGTAGTTAAAACGTCATGACCACCAAACAACTTAATGTAAACAATGTTTTCCTTAAAAGGGAATCCACAGTAGACATCTATATATCTTAATTTTTTTTTACATTTGACCGTATCACATTTATCATCTATACTATTAGAGTATATTTTCTATTCTATTGTTAATTGTTAAATTGTATTTAAACCATTGTAGAATATATTTTGATTTTGGCTTATGGTTTAGGCCATGATTTACTTGTATATAAACCCCTAATTATAAAATTTTTTTGATTAATGAGAATGAGATTACATTGCTAATATGGTATCAGAGCTTTAATCTCTCTCTCTAACAATCTTTTTCGCCATTTTCTCTCTTTTTCAAGCTTTTCTTCATCTTCTTCTTCATTTATCATCACTCTTAACTTCACGCTTGGTTTGTTGTTCGTTTCTTTTTGTGAATTTTTGGATTTCATCAAATTCTTGTCGAATTTGAGCTGAATTTGAGCTCAATGGGAAAGCATAACTGCAAATTAAAAATATCGCAAGTCTGTTGAAGGTCTTTCAGAAGATGATGGAGCTAATCAGTCAAATGTGAAGTCTTCTAATCCTTCAGTCAACACTCATCATCTTCACAGTGATATGATTCCTCCGAATTTTTTGAATCACTCACGGTCAATAGATCAAAATCAATCGCATCAATTTCAATTTTCACATTCTCCAGACAATATGCATTCTCTGTATCATCTTTAGAGTTAAGAAACTCCAGTTTTAATTCTCATTTTTGAATTATTTGATGGAATAAACTATGCATCTTGGTTGATTGCTATGACAAGTAGTATGAAAGCTAAGAATAAGATAGATTTTCTAGATAGATCGATAGTAAAAACCTGATGATAATGATCCTTATTACAAGATCTGGTGTAGATGCAATTGTATGGTAAAATCTTGGCTGTTGAATAGTGTGAAGAAGAACATATACATGAGTATTATGTATTTCAAGAATGCATCAGATATATGGAAATATCTTCACATAAGATTTCACAAGTCCAATCTCCCTAGACTATACAAATTGCATCATCAGATTCTCTCATTACGTCAAGGAAATGTCAATATATAATCATATCACATTCATATTCAATCTCGATGGGAGGAAATTTCAAGTGTACCGAATGTTGCCATCACAGTTGAAAACTTGGTTGTAGAAAATGAGACAAATAAAGTCATGGATTTCCTTATGGGAGTTAATGAGTCCTATGAAGCATTCGTAGCAGGAGCTTAATGAATAAGGTTTTAGCTCCTCTTTCTAAAGTTTATAATCTTCTAGATCAAGAAGATTCACAAAAGTTAGCAGTAATCTCTATTACTAAGCCAAGATCTTCAACTTTTCAAGTGGTTCATTCTCAGACTCAGCACAATCAGTATTCTGGTTCTATATCTCAACCATTTCAGCTCCCAATCCTCAGAAAAAGGAACGCCCTATTTGTAAACATTGTGGTAGGGTATGCCACATTGTTGATAAGTGTTACAGGAAGCATGGTTTTCCAAATGGTATGAAAGTCAGAAAACGATTTGATAAGTCTGGTGTTCGAACTCTTGCAAATATTGCATTCGGAGATGCTTCAAAACATATTCCTACTTCAGATGATCTATATGCATATTAAATTCAACATTTTTTTTATCTTTCTTAAGCACAAAGATTCAGCCTCCTAGTTCTCACACTACACCTGAAGCTCAATCTGTCTTAGTAAATTATGTTCCTGCATCTTCACCTTCATGTCCCGCTTCTGGTAGCTATTTTCCTTATATTCTTTGTTCTTCTTCTGGAAGTGTTAGACCGTATGTCTGCTCAGTTGACAATACCATCTTTCCTGTAAATTCTTGGGTCATTGATTCAGGGAATAAGCGTCTAAGACACCTTTCTTTGTCAAAATTGAGTCATATGAATAAGATTTTATATATTTCTAAAAATTTGGAACCTACAAAACATCATTGCAAAATTTGTCATCTCTCTAAACAGAAACATCTTCCCTTTGTTTCAAATAACACTCTCAGTTCTAACCCTTTTGATCTTATTCACATAGACAGTTGGGGTCCATTTTCTACTCCTACTCATGATGGGTTTAGGTTTTTCTTAACAATAGTGGATGATTTCTCTAGAACAACTTGGGTATATTTGTTAAGAAATGAATCAGATGTGTTGCAAGTATTTCCTGGTTTTATATAGATGGTAGAGACACAGTTTGGTACAAGGGTAAAGAGAGTTAGGTCTGACAATGCTTCATAATTAAACTTTACCCAATTTTATCAATCTAAAGGCATTCTTCCTTTCACTCTTGTCCTTAAACACCACAACAGAACTCAGTTGTTGAACATAAACATCAACATATGCTTAATACAACTAAATCTCTCTTTTGCCAATCTCATATTTCTTTATCATATTGGGGTGATTGCATTCTCATTGCAGTTCATCTTATCAATCGCTTACCAGCCCCTATTCTAGATCATAAAATCCCTTTTGAAGTTCTAACCAAATAGCTACCTGACTATTCTCAGTTAAAGGTATTTGGTTGTTTGTGTTACTCTTCTACTTCTCCAAAAAGCAGACATAAATTCCAACCAAGGGCACATGCTTGTGTACTTCTTGGTTATCCCCCTAGTTATAAGGGGTATAAGATGCTTGATCTTGAATTGAATTCCATTTCGATATCAAGACATGTTGTCTTTCATGATGATCTTTTCTCATTTTATAAGCAATATCTTTCTCATGATGAGATCTTTTTCCTAAGCTCTCTTCTTCTTCTTCTTCTTCTCCATCTCATGTGGTTTTTCATGATGATTCTCTTCCTTCATCATCTTCTGTAGATATCTTACCCTCTGCTGATTCTACTCTTAATGTTGATAACTCTTTAGTTAAGCATCCCACATGGGATTCACTAAGCCCAAATACTGTCAAGATTACTACTGTCATTCGTAGATTCTTCAACCTTCCATCCTCTTTCATAATTCCTATCTTTTGACAAACTTTCACCTTCGTATCTTTTTATCTTCTATTGACAATACACAAGAACCAAAAACCTTTACTGAGGCGAAGAGATCAAAAGTTTGGTGTGAAGTTATGGATGCTGAACTTTCTGCTTTAGAAGGAACTGAAACTTGGTCTATTGTTTCTTTAACATCTGGTAAAACACCTATTGGGTGTAAGTGGGTTTATAAAGTGATATCTAACCATGATGGTAGTGTTGAAAGGCATAAAGCCAAACTTGTGGATAAGGGGTATACTCAACAGGAAGTGATTGATTATACTAAAACTTTTTCTCCTGTTGTTAAGCTAACCATAGTTTAGCTCATTCTTGCAACCTCTATAATTTATGATCTTTCTCTTTATCAATTGGATATATCAAAATGATTTTTTAACGAGGAATTAGATGAGTATATATATATATATATATATATATGAAGTTACCTCCTGGATATGCATCTAGTCAGGGGGAAAATTTTCCTCTTAATGTTGTTTGCAGACTGCAGAACTCTCTCTATGGCCTCAAATAAGCTTGTATGTAGTGGTTTCTAAAGTTTTCTTTTACTCTCGAAGCTTTGGGTTTGGTGCAAGAAGGTTCAGATCATACTTTTTTCTTACGATTAATTGATGGTGTGTTTTTGTGTGTTCTACTTTATATTGATGATATTGTCATCGCATGCAGTCACACTCCTACAGTTCACACTCTTATTGCTCAGTTACATTTCACTTCAAGTTGCGTGACTTAGGCACTATCTAATACTTATTAAGTCTTGAGATTGTTCGATCTTCTTCTGGTATACATGTTTTTCAGAGAAAATATGCGCTTGGTTTGTTTACGGAATCATGTTTGCTTGGCTGTAAGACATCTTTTATTTATGTGGATCCTCATATCAAATTTTCTAAGGATAAGGGTGGTGATTTAATTGATATGCATATTATAGAAGGTGATGACTCTGAATTTTCACGGTTTTTACTCATCAATTAGCATCGATTTTGAGGTCTAAAAGCGTGCATACATCACATTTATGGTCGATTTCACTAAGTTTAGTGTATTTAGGACTTTTGCATTAGAATTTGCATATGCACGCATTTTGGAGGTTTTTCAGGACTTTGGGAAGGATATGAGAAATTTCAGAAAATAGCACTTGACGTCGAATAGACTTAGCACTCAGCACTCAACATTGGAATGGACTGAACTTACCTCTGAGCACCTGCAGGATCGATCCCAACTCAATGCAGGATCGATCTCAGGCAATCCGACAACGAAACGAGATCGATCCCACTCAGCACCTTCGAGATCGATCTCAACACTATGCAGATCAATCCCAACANTCGATCTCAGGCAGCTCGACAACAAAACATGATCGATCCCCCTTTCACTTTTTCAGCGTTCCTGATGAAATCTCAAACGAAGCTAAG
>OVBE01010201.1:0-15240 GCA_900406425.1 Iberis pinnata
TGTTACTTTAATAAAATAATTAAATATTTTAATTTGTATAATTGTAAAATATATATAATTTATTTCTTTCAAAAATTAATTTTATAATATTTTTATATACTTTTTAGAAATTTTTTTTGATAAATTTCAGTTTTTTAATAATAAAAATTTAGTTTTCTAAAAAAGTTTCAGATTATAAAATAAATTCCGATTTTTTTAAGTTGGCTTCAGATCCGGATTCAAATATCATTTTCACGGATCCGGTAATCACTAACCGGCGCGACAAAGGCATACTGAAAAGGTGGAAGTGTGGTCCAAACTATACGAAAAGCTGGAAGTTTTGTCCTTAGTGTAATGCCCTACTCCTTGGACCGCTACTATCGAGCTCAATAACCCTTAGTATGATACTGTCAGCTTTGGGCCAAGAAGACCTGCACAGTTTACTTGTTCGGTACCAACCCAAAAGGCATCACACTAATTTGGGATATTAAACTCTTTATATACTAGTCAATCTTTGACTAGTTTTTCAATGTGGAATATTTATATTTGACCACACATAATGTAGCTCATGTTCTATTTTGTCTCAATGGTTTTTATAGAATATGAGATTTGTCTTATTCATTATTATTCATTGTGTGCATATTAACGTATATACAAAGTAAAGAGAAGGTACGATTAATGTAATTGCATAAGTCACTTATAATATGATTTTGTAAACACTTAATCAAGATATGATTTTCTTTCTTTTAATATGCTCTTCAGGATAATGGTACTTTAGCAACCAATTTTGGAAAATAATGTTGTGAATGGTGCATGAGTGAAAGGCTTCTTTAAAGCATCAACAAATTGGTTTTTGACGGAAATATGAACAACATATAACATTGCGTATGAAGTGATAGTCTAAACCCAAATATTTCATCTCCGAGTAAAAAAATCGGATTAATACAAAATCCAACACATAATATAAGATATAATTTATACTTATAACTATAAAGATACATATAAAGTAAATTAAATAAAATTCAATGAATATATTATTATTAAAACAAAACTAAAAGTTTTTTTGTTCACCACTTTTACCATTCATTAATCAATAGATAAAACACCTTGACTTAAGGCAAAATTTGCTAGAGTATCAGTCTCCCTATTTTCTAGTCGAGGTACAAACTTGAACTGAATTACATCAAAATAAGAAGAAAGGGATCTTATATCAAATATGATGCCATGAAGTTCGGAGATGTCGTCGTTGGAATTGATCGTGTTGATGAGTGTCAAACAGTCCGAAGAGAAAGTTATTGACCGATTCTTACGGTACAGTGCCACCTGAACCGAAAACCTTAATGCCAAAGCTTATGCGCAAAGATCAGAGGGTACGTTCTTCCGGAACAGTTAAAAGTTTGTTAGTTAAAAGTTTGTTAGTAAGTTAATGACAGTATTAAGATAGTATATAAATGAGTATGATGTAAACATTTAGAGGTTAATGAAAATATTGTTTTCTCTCTCTACTCTCTTGATTCTATTCGAAACATGCATCAAATGAAAAATCGTTATCTTCCGCAAATTATTCCTAAAACATATCACAAAATTATATGATTCAACTCATCTTTTTTCTTCTACATCGATTCCTGAACATTTCGCGCCTGATTCTCTTCTATGATTTCTTGCTTCTTGCAATTTCTCTTCTGTTAGATTCAATTAGAATCTTCTTTGTTCTTCTTATCACACAATTTCTTTGACAGATCTTGCAACGGATTCACTATGTCTACTACCTCTTTTGATTTTGTACCTCCGTCGCAACCATCTCAGCTGCGAAAAACAAATTTATATGAGAATCCTTTCTACCTGCATAGTAATGATCATGCGGGGTTAATACTCATTTCATATCGTCTGACAAGTTGTGCAGATTCCATTCTTGGAAAAAATCAGTCCGTTTAGCCTTAAATATGCGAAACAAATTAGGATTTATTAATGGTACAATTAAGAAGCCTTCTGATGATGATACGAACGCTGGCTATTGGCCAAGATGTAATGACATGGTGTCAACTTGGCTACTCAATTCAATGTCAAAGAATATTAGTGTTAGTCTTCTATACATGAATACCACAGAATCTATTTGGAATAGTCTTATGATTCGGTTTAAACAAGATGATTTAGCTCGTATTTTTTAGTTAAAAATAGAGACAGAGAATGCGTGTAGTTAATCAAGGAACTAATGATGTCAGTTCATATTACACTGAATTAGTCACTCTATGGGAAACATATGCAAACTTTGTAGAACTCCCTATGTGTACTTGTGGTAAGTGTGAATGCACAACTGCCACAAACTGGAAAGCAATGATGGATATAAGTCGTATAATGAAGTTCTTAATGGGGTTAAATGAAGCTTATGATGGTACCAGGCGCCAAGTTTTAATGCTTAAACCTTTACCAAGTATTGAAGAAGTTTTTAATCTGGTTTGTCAAGATGAAAGGCAGTGTATTCTCAAGCCTACCATAAATCTAGAAACTGTAATTTTTAAACTTCTACACCTTCTCTGCATAATACATAAGTTGTGGCTTATACCAATTACAAACCAATACCAAAACCAGTGTGTACCCATTGTGGTATGACAGGACATATAGTTACAAAGTGTTTCAAGCTACATGGATATCCACCAGGACATCCCAAGTCAACACAGAAATTTGTCAATCATGGATATAACACACAGTCAACTGGCAAATCACATACTCAGACATCTGGTTATTCCAGGGATAACACAATTAACAATGTAGTGACTGATATAATGCCTACTCAACAATCTCAATATGAAGTTCAATCTCCACTAGGTCTTGATTTACGTAAGTTCACACAAGAACAAGTCAGAAACCTAATCTCATAACTTAATCTAGCTACGAAGACATCCAGTTCTCAGCCTACTTCATATATCTCTGCCCATGGAATCATGGCTTGTAATGCTTCAGCAGGTACTGTATCATTATTTACTCCCAACATTCGGTTAGAACATAACATTCTCACATACCAACATCACATTTTTTCCATTATATCTTCTTTAATTCCATATGATTCTTGGATTATTGACAGTGGAGCTACATGCCACGTGTGTTCAGATCTATCATTATTTATAGCAATTAAACTACACAATGATATTATTGTCTTATTACCTAATGGTGCTAAAGTACCAATAATGAATATAGGCAATATAGATTTATCAGATAGATTGGTGTTTCATGATGTTTTGCATATTCCCACATTTCAATTTAACTTGATAAGTGTCAGCTCTTTAGTAACATCAAGTCTTTGCTCTGCTCATTTTTATCTTGTTTGTTTCATTTTATAGGAGCTTATTCAGGGCTCGTTGATTGAAAAGTGTAAAATACTGCATAATCTCTATGTATTTCATCCAACAAACTTCTCATCATTCTTTGACAAGGTTCCAAGTTTGTGTGCTTCTGTGTCTTTGGATACTTATATGTGGCATCAACGGTAGGAAATATTTCCTTATCTCGTTTACAAAACATAGCTAATAAGCATGATATAGCAATTAAAGTTTCTTATCCCGATAAGCATTGTAGTGTTTGTCTTTTGGCAAAACAAAAGAAACTTCCATATCATTATAATAATAAAATTTCTACAAATGCATTTGATTTGATTCATCTTGATGTGTGGGGTCCCTTTGCAATTGAAACAATTGAAGTTTTTAAGTATTATCTAACCATTGTAGATGATTCAACACGAGTTAGTTGTTTATATTTTCTTAAAAATAAAAGTGATGTTCAAACTGTGTTTCCTGCTTTTCTGTGCTATGTTGAAACACATTTTCATACGACTGTACAGTCTTTGCATTCTGATAGTGCTCCAGAATTGGTCTTTCATGATTTAGTTCAGTTCAAAGGAATGATACATTACTTTACTTGTGTTGATACTCCTAAAAAAACTCAGAAGTTGAGAGGAAACATCAACACTTACTTAATGTGGCTCGGGCTTTGTTTTATCAATCTAATGTTCCTTTAGTTTTTTTGGGAGACTATGATAAAACAGCAGCTTACTTGATCAATAAATTACCAACCCCTTTGCTTCAAATAAATCTCCCTATGAAAAGATTTTTCAAAAATCCCCAGCATATGATGATCTTCGTGTTTTTGGATGCTTATGTTATGTATCAACCTATCTAAAGCATATAAATAAATTCTCACAACGAGCTAAACCATCTGTTTTCCTAGGTTATCCTACATATTATAAAGGATATAAAGTACTTGATTTGGAAACAAATGTGATCACCAATACTAGGAACTTAGTTTTTCATAAAAAAATTTTTTTCCTTTTAAAGATGATTTTTCAAACAATGCATTAGTTGATCATTTTGCAACATATATTTTGCCAATGTTTGTTCCTGATAATAGTGATGAAATGATTGCTCATGATATTTTACCTGTTGATAATAATGCATTACATATTACATCAGGTTTTGCTTGCAATGATTCCAATGTTTTAGATCACATTACATATGAAACTCATGATGCATCACCATTTACATCTGATAATAATTCACCTCAATCTCTAACTGAGGACTTTAGTCACCCATGTATCAATGAGACAAGAGATCTTTTAACTGATTCAGGCATTAACAATGATAGACCGAGACGCTAATCTAAGGCTCCTCAATATCTTTTTGATTATCACTGCTACCTCACTCAAACACAATCTCCAACTGCCATATCTCCAGTTCCACATCCTTTATCTTATGTTCTTTGCTATGATGATCTCTCTCCATCTTATAAACAGTTCACTCTAGCTATTACCACTGATACAGAACCGAATTTTTTTTCACAAGTTGTGAAATCTCCACATTGGGTTTGAGGTATGACTAAGGAATTAGTTTCTAGACCATAAGAGAAGAACATTGTAGGTTGTAAGTAGATATATAAACTCAAGTACAATCTGGAGGGTACCATAGATAAGTACAAAACTCGTTTAGTAGCTCAAAGATTTACTCAACAAGAGGGCGTTGATTAACTTGATACCTTTTCACCAGTGGTCAAGTTAGGCACTGTTAAACTAGTTTTGGGATTAACAACTCGTCTTGGCTGGAATTTGACTCAAATGGATGTTTTAATAACTTTTTCACATGATAGTTTAGATGAAGAAGTTTACATGGCTCTGCCACTTGGTTATACACCACCACCAGGAGTTACATTACCTCCAAATCCAGTGTGCAAGCTTAGCAAGTCTCTTTATAGCCCGAAACAAGCCTCTAGACAGTGGTACAATTGTTTTTCTTCTGTTCTTTTGAAGGTAGGATTCACTCAATCTGCATCTGAACATACACTGTTTGCAAAATCAGTAGGGTCTTCTTTCACTGCTTTATTAGTTTATGCCGATGACATTCTAATAGCAAGCAATGATGATAAGGTTGTTGCTAGTTTAAAGTAGATTCTTCACAACGCTTTCAGGCTAAAAGATCTTGGCAATCTTGAATATTTCTTGGGACTAGAAATATCACGCTGCTCTTATGGTATTTTAGTCTCACAAAGGAAATATGCTTTAGATCTTATTGCAAATCTTGGTTTATTAGCAGTAAAAACCTGCTCTGTACCCATAGATCCAACTATAAATCTCAGTGCAACTTCTGGCGATCTTCTACCAAACTCAACACCTTATCGTGAGATGATTGGTAAGTTGCTATACTTTATTATCACACGTCCTGACATCATCTTTGCCATCAAAAAACTAGGTTAGTACTTGTCCAAACCTACAGATCAACATTTTGCTGCAACTCAACGTATTGTAAAATACGTCAAAGCAAACCCAGAATATCACCAAGATGCCATTTTCAAAATTTTTTCTGCCAACAAAGTCACCAGATCAAACTCGAGGAGAATGTATTAGAATATGTTAATAATAATTAGTTAGATTAGTTAAAAACAGTTAATGCAATATTGAAATAGTATATAAATAAGTACGATGTAAACATTTAAAGGTTAATGAAAATATATTTTCTCTCTTTAGAGTTTTCCAAAAATATTGATTAGAGACTTAACAGTACTCCCTTGAGAGACGCAAATAAAAAAGAGGTCAATATTATTTTTTTACACACCAAAATCATTTTCATGTTTAGGTTTTGTTGCCTTTATGAGCACATAGTGATGATACAAGTCTACACTCTATTCCTCTAAACGCAAACCCAAACGATTGAGTCTCTTTAGATTCCCTTCTTCCTCGATCACATCTCAAATTTTGATACTTTCATCCTCAATTTTCCTCATCAAACCTTCATTTGCTTCCTCTCCGACAAACCCTAATTTTCCGGAATAGGGGTTTCATTTAATTCCTGTAAATTTCAGGTTTTTGGGAGATATTCTCCTTCCGTTTTCGCTGATCATGGATTCTGAAGACGACATGCTCGATGCACACGATATAGTTTCGGGGGAGGATGATTTCTATAGCGGTGGAACCGATGAGTATAACGATAGTGATGATGGAGAACCCGATTACGGGTTTGTTGAAGAAGACGCCGACGATTCTGCCATGATCGCCTCGCATCGCTCTCAGGTGGGTTTTTTCGGTTATTAATTACTTGTTGAGTTGCTGATGTGTGTTTAAGCTTCTGCTTTTATAACTTGTGCAAGTCTTTTGATTGAGGTAACAAAGTTTGTAGTAACCTTTCGTTGATTAATTTACTCGATATTTGGGGGACTAGGGCTATTAAAGTACGAAACTTGTTGCCATTGTGAGATTGTTTGTGTGCTTTTATTATTTGTTTCTCTGGCAAAATTGTGCTCTTACGTCCATGATAGTTGTTGGTTCTCTAATTTAATTGTTGGTTTTGGTCCTTTTGTTTCATGGTCGTTATAAGAGGGATCTCTAGTGTAGACACTACTCTTATATTATGTTCTTAAAACATTTGTTAAATGATGTGACCATAATTCACTTGTTAAATTGTTTGTTGTACCATTTGGCTATAGATTTTAAGTGTTTCTGAACCTTCTCTTTTACCTACTTATTTGGCTTACTCTTATGTCTGTTACTGGTGTTATGAGCATTTTTACCTTTGTTGTTTTAGTTCAAAATCTAGACTTAGTTTTCTGTCTTATTTTCCTGTGATTGTTGACCCATTATTTTTGTAACATTACTTCTCCAGAAAAGTTTTTGCGTTCTGAGGGAAGAAGATATTCTCAGTCGCCAGATGGATGACATTGGACGTGTTTCCGTTGTCCTTTCGTTGACGGAGGTCGAAGCGAGTATTCTACTTCGTCACTTTCACTGGTAAACACTGGCATTTACTGTTTGGTATTATCACTGTGTGTTTCATATCTTTTCATATGTATGTATTTTCTTTCTGGTTTAACTACAAATTATTTGGATATCCATGGTGATAGTTGTATGATTATTCTAGCTTCCTGATGCAGTGAGAAACTTTTTGTTTCAGGAGTGTTTGTAAAGTTCATGATGAATGGTTTGCGGATGAAGAAAGAGTTCGGAAGACTGTTGGAATATTGGAAAGTCCTGTTGTTCCACCATGTGATGACAAAGAAGTATGACCAGTGAACTATAAATTCTGAAGTTGCTTTACATATTTTCTTCCTTTTTTGTTCATGTCTTACTGAGACATAAATAATCTGATGTTTTTAGCTCACATGTGGAATATGTTTCGATTCAATCCCTTGTGAGAAAATCGCTTCAGTTTCTTGTGGCCATCCTTTCTGCATTACCTGCTGGAGAGGTCAGTTGTACCTTCTTTTTCGTTAGCATCCTCAGGACTCTTGTATCTTTAGTTTATCAAGGAGTGGGAACCGCTACTTTAATCTGTTTTTCTTGTAACCATCTGAGTTAAATTATTAGTTTCGAAATCGTACATATTTAGTTTTCTGAAACCAATTTTTGTTCTCTATTCTACTGTAATGATTGTTGAGTGGTAATTTACCTTATATGGTGTACGCTTTTGAAGGTTATATTAGTACAACCATTAATGACGGTCCAGGATGTTTGATGCTAAGATGTCCTGATCCATCTTGTCAAGCTGCTGTTGGCCATGATATGGTTGATAAATTAGTGTCTGTAGAAGACAAGGAGAAGTACAATAAATATTTTCTTAGGTCTTATATTGAAGACAACAGAAAGGTAAAGGCTGCCAAGATAATTCATATCACTCTTACTGGATACTTCTCATTTTTCGTAATTATCGTTTTCTTTTCGTATTCTTGAACTTTGTTTGTTGTCTTTGCATTGAGAAAAAGTAACAAAATATATTAGTTTCTCCATATTTATTCTCACAATGTTATGTTTCTATTCTTGATGTACGTTTATTTTGTACAGATGAAGTGGTGTCCTGCACCAGGATGTGATTATGCAATTGATTATGCTGCCGGGTCTGCAAGTTATGATGTTTCCTGCCTGTGCTCATTTAGCTTTTGCTGGAATGTAAGTTCTTGAGTCAAAAACTCATTTATATATTATGTTTTTTTGGCTTATCAATAGCGGTATGTTATATCTGAAATTTAGTGCACTGAAGAGGCTCATCGACCTGTGGATTGTAGCACGGTTTCAAAATGGATACTAAAAAACAGTGCTGAATCTGAAAATATGAATTGGTACACACTCTAATCAATGTTAATTTTTCTTCTGTATTTAGACACCATCTCATTACTTTTCTAACCCCGTAACATCTTCAGTTTTCGTGCTAATCAAGCTTTGTCTACTTATGATCAGGATACTTGCCAATTCAAAGCCTTGTCCAAGATGTAAACGGCCAATTGAAAAAAATCAGGGCTGTATGCACATGACATGCACACCGCCTTGTAAATATGAATTTTGTTGGTAATGCTTAAGTTTGGTTGTTATTAACTTTTTGGGTCGTTGTACTAGAAGTGTGTTTTGTTCAGTGCCTTACCATTTAAGCTTGTGACAGAAATACAGAAAATGATAACGGTGGTGTTTATATATTTACTCCAGGCTTTGTCTCGGTGCATGGATGGATCATGGGGAAAGAACTGGTGGTTTTTATGCTTGCAATCGATACGAGGTGGCCAAGCAAGAAGGACAGGTAAGACCTTAAGTACTTATTCGATCTTTTGTAGTATTTTTTTCAACCATTTGAGCTGATGTTTTCGAAGATTGATATGTATTTTCATCAATCCTTGTTTTAGTATGATGAGACTGAAAAGAGGAGAGAGATGGCAAAAAATTCATTAGAGAGATACACACATTATTATGAACGCTGGGCAAGCAACCAAACGGTATGTACAATGCTATACATGTTATGCATAAGGAGGTTGTTTAGGTTTACATTATCAACTCTTCTTTGGGTGATTTGGCAGTCGAGGCAAAAGGCTATGACGGATTTGCAGCGAGCCCAGATGCATAATGTAAAAACTTGTTTTGTTGTTTCCTTCTGAATAACTCTTATCTCAGTTAGTTATAGTACTTGTCTTTGAAATGATTGGAGATTTGAAGCATTGGAAATGCATTTGAAAATTCGCGTGTATCCATGGGAGGGATCTTTTTTGACTTATTTCAATTTTCCGCAGCTTGAGAAGCTTAGTGACAAACAATGTACACCAGAATCTCAGCTCAAATTCATCGTAGAAGCTTGGCTTCAGGTTAGCAAATAAAAGTGTTATGACAACTAAGTGCGACTTTTCAGTAACATTTTTCTTAAACGCTTTCTCTTCTGATTTTTATGGCTGTAGATCATCGAATGTAGGCGAGTACTGAAATGGACATATGCATATGGATACTACTTACCTGATCATGAGCATGCCAAGCGACAATTTTTCGAGTATTTGCAAGGTCAGAACACTCAATTTGTTGAAAATTGTACCATCTTTTGTCCATTGCTTCAGAAGCAGCTCATCTTTTTGCTCTTGTTCAGGGGAAGCTGAGTCAGGTTTGGAGAGGCTCCATCAATGCTTAGAGAAAGAATTGGCTCAGTTTTTTGATACGGAAGGCCCATCAAAAGATTTCAATGATTTCCGTACAAAATTAGCTGGTTTAACCAGGTCAGCATTTTGCCTTCTTACATCTATTCTGGTGTCAACAGAGAAGAAGAAAGTAGTAATAATCTGAAGTAGCTTTCTGACTTAGTGGAGACTATCAGCACAGGATTCTTATTGCGAACTCCATTTAGTGTTTCGAAAGCTAACCGTACATGTATTTATTGTTGTATGCTTGCAGCGTAACAAAAAACTACTTTGAGAATCTGGTGAAAGCTCTAGAGAATGGTCTGGTTGATGTAGACTCGCACACAGCTTGCAGCAGCAAATCAACAAGCTCTAAATCAACAGGTTGCAGTAGCAAAACAAGAGGTAAAGGAAAAGGAAGTTCTAGAACTGGTGGATCCAGCAGAAACCCAGATGGCAACTGATAATCATATATCTCACGTCCAAGTTATGGCACAAAACCTGAATTTGTCATGTGCAGTTGGAGAATGCACTCACTCAGTCGAAGAAAAAACCCACCCGAACTGCGCAGACAGTGTAAAACTCTGATTATTCTCTTGTGTGCGCTTGATCTTGGATTGTAGGATTTGTGATAGCCTGATAGGTTTCTTACTTATGCATAGTGTTAAAAGAATAGGCATGTGTCATCTCTACATGCTTTGTTACAAGACTTATGTCACCTAGTCTCCTATGGCAATCTCTGTGAAACCTAACGACCTCTTGTGTCTGGTTTTAAAGAAAAAAGGGACCAAATGACAGTTCCTTGACCATTGTATGTTTGTAATATTAAATTCAACTTATTAAAAACGTGTTACTATTGAATCATTTTGGTGTTTAATTAGCAATTGTCCTATCCAAATTTTTAGATCATAGCTTCAAAATTTCTTATATAGGTAAAGTGGGCTCAGTTTTTTGTTTCGTTCTGAATCTGTTCTGTTATTTATGTTTGAGATCAATATACAAAATTATACATATATATTATATAATCATATCTCATATATATATAAGATAAAAATATACTATTTTATTATCTTTATAATATTTATAGTTTAGCTATTAAATAAGATTACAATCTAATATAAAATAAACTTAATTAAATATTATTAACAACTATAACCTAATTGTTTTTTGTAATTTAAAAAAAAAAACAGAGAAAAAAAGTTCATCCTTCGTAATTAAAAACACATAATAGTTTTTAATGTTATTTAAAATACAAATAACTGTTTTAGTCTTTGTGGTAGTTATTTGTGTACCGCTAAAAATTAGCTTAATGTTATAGGACATTTTTTTGTTTTTTTTGTTATATTTTCAGAAATTCTTATTTTCATATGAATATAAACAAGAACATTTTGTTCCCATATTCCAGATCTCAATTCTCATTTGGCCACCCCTAACTACAAGTGACGTTTTATTGTTGTTTTTATTTTCCATTTTGTTCCAACGACTGACTTTTAAAGAAAAAAAGTTAACAACCAATTAAATAAAATCTGCAACTTGTAGCACAAAAAACAAACACAATAAAAACATTAAAAAAAAGAAAGAAAGATTTTCTTTGTCAATTTCTTCTCGTTTAGTTTCTTAGAGTTGAGGGTTTATAAGTTTTGGAGTGGACAAGCTCCATTGATTTGTTAATAGGAGCATCAAGTAGCTTAACTTTCTTCCTTGGCAAAGGAAACTCCATAGAATATGATTTATGACAATTCTCCCTAACATCTTCTTTGAACATTTTAATACTCAAAGCATTCAACAACGCCCTAGAATACTGCCTTGACGCCATTTTCCAATCTGTTCCTGATTTCATCATTGCCTTAAACTCATCAAAGCTTATCCTTCCATCTTTATTGAGATCAACATCAAAGAAGATATCTTTAATCCACTGGTCACTATCATGGCCTAACTTATCATCAAAAAGAGCTTCCTTGAGGTCATCTAGCTCAATAGAACCATTCCCATTCTTGTCAAAATACTTGAATGCTTCTTTCAAATGTTCATCACATCCCATTCTCTTTAAATGTATTGCCATTGTTACAAACTCTTCACAGCATAACGTTCCGTTTCCATCTGTATCAGCTGCATCCATTAGCATCTTCACGTCCTTATCTGGAACTACTTGTCCTATCTTCTTTAGTCCTTCTTTTAGTTCTTCGAAATTCAAGTGACCGTTTTCATCACTGTCCATTGTCTTAAACATTTGTATAATTGCTTCTATTTCCTCGTTTGGTAGATTGTCTGCTACAATCTGAAGGACTTTCTTCTTGAACCTGTTCATCAAGAAGAATTGTTGAATCTTGCTTCTTACGTTTTCTCCAAGATTCACATTTGGTGCTCTTTCTGCGTTCTGTATCCATGGATGTTCTGTAAAAGCATAATTGTTTTAGGTTTAAGTAATGTTGTTCGTTTGATTTGATGATAAAATGTTGTTATTAAGTTACCAAGAACTTCTTGAACTGTGAGTCTGGTATAAGGATTTGCATCAAGCATGTTTTTAACGAGGTCTTTAGCTTCCCTTGAGACTTTTGGCCATGGATCTCTCTCGAAATCGATATGACCTCTCACAATCGCGTGTGCGATTCCTTCCTCTGTTTCTGCCCAAAAAGGAGGAACACCACAAAGCAAGATATAGAGTATAACACCAGCACTCCAAACATCTATCTCAGGACCGTAGTTTCGTCTCAAAACCTCTGGAGCCATGTAATAAGGACTTCCCACAATCTCATTAAATCTCTGGCCTGCAATTTCCAATCGATCCAAAACCCGAAAAAGGTAAAGAACATGACATAAAGACATAAACTTTATGAGGAATATCGATAGTAAAACGAACAACACAACGATTAGTCACTGGTATCTGAACAACACAAAACATGTCACTGATTGCTATCGCTAGCGACTGTGATTATAGTGAAGTGATTAGTACCAGGTTTAAAGCAAATGGAGAGACCAAAATCAATTGCTTTAAGTTGAGCAGACTCAGTTTCATCAGAAAACAGGAAATTTTCTGGTTTAAGATCTCGATGAATCACTCCATGTTCATGACATACCTTCACAAACCATCATCAAACTTTTAAACCATGAAAACCAAACAAAAGGATAATATGATATGATAATTTGTTGTTCACCTTAACGACTTCAAGAATGGTTTTAGAGACAGATGCAGCGTCACGTTCAGTGTAATGTCCTCTAGAGACAATACGATCAAAAAGCTCTCCTCCTTCACAAATCTCCATCACAAGATAAACCGCGTCTTTATCCTCAAAAGCTTCTTTAAAACTAACAATATTTGGATGTTTTGGTAAACTTCTCATGATCTCAACCTCTCTTCTCACATCTTCAACATCTATCTCTGTCCTTAGCTTCTCTTTCGATATCCTCTTACACGCAAACCTGCCCAATTTTGTTTCTTAAATCAAATCGAAAAGTGAAGACAAACATAGTACAGATCGATCCAAATCAAAAGGCGAGGATTCCAAAAGATTAGGAAAATCACCAAAATAATCAAATTTTCTAAAATCTTCACCCTCCAATTTGGGTCGATCTCTACAATCACTCAATACAAAATTTTCAACATACCTTTTACGAGTAGTGATCTCGATACATTCATGAGTGATTCCAAATTCGCCACGGCCTAATTCTTTACCCAATTCATACTTGAGGAGGATTCCATCACCAATGGGATCGGGAAGAACACGACTTGGTGGTTTGAAAATCAATCGGCGGTTGGTTGAACAATCAAAATGAGGAAGAGAGGATGATATGCTATTACTACTACTTCTCCTTTTTCTAAAAGGAGAAGCTTTCAATGGAGATGATACACAACTTCCCATGGGATAGATCTTTTTGGGGGCTAAGCTTGGAATTAAGATCCAACGAGCAATCAATTGATTAATAGTTTAATACCAATCAATCAATTAAATGCACCCCATGGGAAGGAAGGAAAAGAGAAGTCTTTGTGATCAACTTATTCTTTCTCTTGTTTTTTTTTGTGTTTAATTTGATGTCTTGTTTATCTATGTTTGTTGATGTTTGAAGAGCTAAAAGATAGGAGATTGAGAGGGAAACAAAAATTGGATGGATAGAGAAATCTTTCTATAATTAGATATATGACAGACAGAGGTTGATGTCTTTTTTATTTATAAAGCCGTTA
This sequence comes from Iberis pinnata, assembly GCA_900406425.1. Classification (NCBI taxonomy): domain Eukaryota; kingdom Viridiplantae; phylum Streptophyta; class Magnoliopsida; order Brassicales; family Brassicaceae; genus Iberis; species Iberis pinnata. The sequence goes on from OVBE01010201.1 coordinate 14,057, forward strand.
ATTCTGTTGCCTTTGTTTATATTTTCCTCTTCCCGCCATTTTTTGGGGTAAAGATAAGGGCCGTTCTTTATTTTTTGGTATATTATTTTCTCTTTATTTTTTATAACCATTTCTTTTGTTTTGGATTTTACAAATCTTGGTTTTAATGTTCCGTTTATGTAAATCTGTCCCCGGTCTAATTTTAAGCCATCTAAGACATATATATCACTATAAAAAACATATATTAAATTGACGGTGTATTAAAAATAATTCCAACGAAATTCTGATTGAAGAATGATTAGATAAAATTTTATCGGTATATTTATAACTTTCAAGTATTTTATGATGGACACATCCTGTTGCAGGGATCATCGGTAATTTGCGACAGAAATTATTATATCGATAATATATCTAATTACCGACAAACTATTATGTCGCATATTAATATGTATGCATATTCATGAGTATCATATATATTCACAATTCTATTCTGAAAGGTATAAGCACAATTTCATAAAAAAATATATTTTTCTAAAAAGCCGACGGATTACTAACTGGTAATTCGTCATTTTTGTGAGACCATAATCCCTAAACTTGGACACAAAAACATATCTATAAAACAATTGTTAATCATGTAATCCACTTAAAACAATGGACTAGTAAGTAAGAAACATGTATTTTTCAAATCAAAATTTCTTTGAACAAACTGGTTGGGAACTTAGATATAAGCTTTTCCAAAATTTTCAATCTAATTTTTCATATAATTTCTTACTCTTATAACAAATATTATGGGGAAAAAGTTGAAAAAACCCTGAATTTTCTAATCGCGGAACTTTAAACCCTGAACTCTTAAGTGATCCATTTAAAACATCAACTATGACCAAAGTTCCGATTTAAACATATATTTTCGTTGACTTATCCAAATTAGACATGAGATTAGTCAACTGTTAACTGACTTATCCAAATTCGGTTAAACTTAGTTAACGGTTGACTAATCTCATGTCTAAAAATTTAGTCATCTACTTTTTGGGGGTTAAAACGGCTTAGTCAACATAAAATACATGTTTTAGATGATTATATCTAAAAATTTAGTTAATATATATATATATATATATCCAAAATTGACTTTTTGGGAGTTAAAACGGCTTAGTCAACATAAAATACATGTTTTAGATGACCATATCTAAAAATTTAGTTAACATATA
>OVBE01010202.1:0-15239 GCA_900406425.1 Iberis pinnata
TATATATATATATATATGAAGAAATGAAAGGTTCCACTCTCTTTATATATAAAAAAAAAGAAATGAAAGGTTAATCTTATTAAAAAATTGCTAAAAAGAACTTTATAAATGGAATGAATTTAATTTCTATAAATTACTAAATAATATATCACTGAGCAGTGAATATGAACCTGTAATTTTTTTTTTTTTTAAATAAAGAAATATATGAACCTGTAACGACGATCATAAGGAAGAACGATAAAAGGCTTTGAAGAAACATTATCATCTTCAATGACTGTTCCAAACGCCGGTAATAAACTGCTTGAAACGGACGTTATGTTTCTCACATCTTTACTTGACCTTCTTCTAAACAGTAACGATAACGGCGATCTTTCTTCCGCCGTTGATGTTGTTGACGACCTTCCTCTTCTTAACAGTAACGGTAACGGCGATCTTGTCTCCGTTGTCGTTGTCGACATTTTTATTTTTTTTTGTTCTCTCTCTCTCTGTCTCAAGCTTGTTTGCTTGACTCTTCTCCTCTCTTTCGTTTATATATTATTCTTTTGTTTAATCTGAGAACATGATGATGATGATCAAGAAGGTGGTGAGAGAGTTGTGAGTTGACTTTTATGATAATATATTTTGGAGAGAGAAAATGTTTATTACCAAAATTACTTATTGTTATAGTTTTTTCTAAGTTTTTTTTCCTCAATAACAATTACAAACAAACAACGCAACGAAAGCAAACAGAATTGATGACAAAACAAGAAAGCCTCAGCGAAAACGCACAACGCTACACAAACCAAGAAAAATAAAAGAAAAGGCGACAAATACACAATATATGCGAGTTGACACAGCAAGCGAAAACCAAACAAAGAAGACTGAACATCTGCCCCAGTGAGAAGAGGAACCAGCAAGAAGAGGAGTTGCAGAAGCGCTTCGCTGAACAGACGACAGAAGACGGCAGCTGATCCTCGAAAAAAATGACGACGCACCAATAAGAGCATCCAACCACCAGAGAAGACTGAGATAGAACTCGAGGATGTCACAGAAACCAAAACTAAAAGGACGAAAGACAACCTAAACAACATCTCCAAGATCCAAAGCACTTAGAGGCATAAGCCGAAGAGGAACACTAAACTCTTGAAAAAAAACAAAACCAAACCACAAACACACCATAACGAACACTAAACCAAACCATAAACACAACATAACAAACACTAAAACACACAAAGACCAGAACCCTTGATAAAGCCCAAATCACTTGATGAACCGTACAGATTCAGAGACTGCAATTGACCACGACCTGAAAACCTACATAGAACATTAAACCAACAAGGAATAGGACTCAAAGGATTACCCTGAAGAGGAAGAAGCAGAACATAAACTAACAAGAAACCAAGAGAAAGAGAGATAAAGGCAAGAAGACAGACGACCCAAAGACGAGCACCAGATCCCAGACTTACACACTGAACCGCCGTCGGAAGAAGAATTGCAGAACTGATGAAACTCTATACCAAACTCTAGATTGAGGAACCAAACAGTGGAAGGAGACCACAAGAACCCCATAACCGAGAGGCTCAACCCAAAGCTCCGAGAGACTGCTATGCTGACCAACCGAAGTTCCGACTGAAAGTGTTTTCTAAGTTATATGGATAAAATTTAATTTATAAATAATTTTATAATAAATAAATAGTAAGTGGTTTAGAAGTTTCTTTTTTTGTTGTTTTGTTATTAGATTAGAGAACGAATTTGATCATTCGTTATGAGAGCATAATTTTCTATTTAATAGAGCTTGAGTTATTAGACATGTACGTTACGGTTAAGAGATTAATGTAAAAAATAAATTATTAACATATTAAATTTTGTAATAATATAGAGGCTAATTTTATAGAAAAAGAAGGTAAATTAGATCTTTAAATACTTTACCAACATTATTTGTTTATTTAGTGGTTATGTACATAATTCTTAAAAATTATGATTCCGTCAATGTCATAAAATGTATGCTCTCCATAAATATGAATGATATGGTTTAGATTGAACTAGAAAATTGCACAAAAATAGACTCATATCCTTTTAACTAAAAGAGTTATTGGTCAATACTAAAAGAATGTTCAAGAAGTTAAGACAATGATCTAGAGTTTGTAAGATTAAACAATATATTTTGTTTCCTTTCATTTTCAATGATACTATAGATTTCTTTTTAATTTTAATCTAAATAATATTTTTAAAAATTTTATGCAAAAAGTTAAAGTTATATAGGTTTGTATTTATCTATATACTGCAATATGATTTTACATTTGCAAAATTATCAGTAATTAATGATAAAGTTTTTTATAACAAAATAGATTAATAAGTAGGATTAACGATATAACAATGTTGAAAAGAAAAATTTAATGACAATAATTTTGACGATTTTATGGTAGTTACTTACCCGAAAATAATTGTTGAATCAACCACGATATTGGATGCCCATTGCTGAAGTGGATGCTCTACTCTCAAGATTAAAGATACATATAAATGCGAAAGATACAAGAGAATTATTGTTGGAAGTTTCCACAAACACACAAACTCCATCTTGCGATTATATATGGCTTTTTTTACAGTTTTTTGATCACTTTCTTCTTTATGAAAAGTTCCGACTACAATACCACCAATTTTCAATGGCAGAAAATGTTCAAAGAGCAATTCAAAATATGGATTTAGGGATCAATGATCCCTTGGTTCTCCTCCCAATGGATGTGGTTAGTTAGGCCGCATATGAAAACCAACACAATATCATTGGGCGCCCTTGAATGCCTCGAAATTAGAATGTCAGATCAATCATTGTGAATCTTCCTCAGAGTTGGGGACTTGTTTGTGTAATTCGAGGAAGAATCACTGAAGGACAACGTTTTCAGTTTGTTTTCTCTTCTGAGGAAGCCATGGAAATGGTACTCCACCGAGGCCTTTGGACTTTTTCAGAGAGAATTTTGGTGATAAAAAGATGGATCCCTGGTGCTCATGCAATGGAACTTAACCATATACCCTTTTGGATCCAGGTTAGGGGTATCCCAAATCAATACTTAAATCGTGGAGTTGTTGAACATATTTTCAACATAATGGGATCGATAATAGAGATTGAATTCAATCAAAAGTCGAAATTAGAATGGAGTATGTGCGTGTACGAATCAATTAGGATGTTGACAGACCCCTGTTTTTCCAGAAGAAATATCAATTTTTCCCCGGAGTTAACACACTCTTAACTTTCAGATATAAACGTCTAAAAGGATTTTTTGCAATTTGTGGCTTACTAACCCATGACACAGGTGCTTGCCTCCTCATTCCATTCTGAATGGAGATGTGGATGATGCACCAAAGGATGATGATGACGATGATGATGAGATCCATGAAGACAATGGTTTTGTTCACCCACATAAACATCAAGGAATCATAATTCACGATGTCTCAGACGAACAACAATATCATTCATATACTGATTCTCCAATGCGTGCTGAAGACTAGCCAGTCCAGATTTCAAGTCCACAAGATTCAATTATGCTGCTGGAGTACAATGTGTCAAAGAAAAGAAAGTTAGACGATGACGTTGGACCAAGTAATTCATCAAAGCAACCAGAAGAAACAATCTCAAACATGAAAACCAATATAAAGAAAAATGAACCTTGCAGAGTCGTGGTTGGCCCGGTACCACCACATGACAAATGAAGACACTAGCTTGGAACTGCATAGGCTTAGGAAATGACCTTGCAGTTCGATATCTACAGGAGCTTTCCAAAAAATCTCTTCTATATTTCATTTTCTTAATGGAAACAAAGCAGCAAGATAAATATGTCCTTAAGACAGTTCTGATTTAGGTTTTACTTCTTCTAGTATTGTCTCTCACATTAGATTAAGTGGTGGTTTAGCTCTATGTGGAAATCCAATGTTTCCGTTCTTAGTAAGTGTGCTAATATAATTGATGTCCTTGTTGAAATTTGTGGAATCAACTTCTACTTGTCTAGTGTCTATGGGAACTCCAACTCTCACAATACTATATATTTGGGACATGTTAGAGAATTTAGGAGAAAAATATCAGAACCTTGGATATACATAAGCGATTTCAATGAAATGTTGAGTAATGAAGAGATAACATGTGGTATAATTAGGCTAGAGAAATCCTTCCAGACTATTTGACCAATGTACCATATGTGTGATTTTACAGACCTTCAGGCAATAGGTAATAGGTAATCTTGGACGGGTAAAAGTCTAATATGGATATCTAATGTTGTTTGGATAGAACACTAGTTAACACAGCCTGGATTACTCAATACCTTGCTTCATTTGCTGAATTCTTAGATATAGGAATATCCGATCATAAACATGTATTAACAAGGTTTTTGACTGAACAAATGCAGCCTCATCAATCATTTAATATGATGATAGATATCATGAGTTTAATGATATCAAGGAATGTGTCCTCACTGGTTGGTCTAACACCACAAACACATATCAATCATTGGGACTTAAGCTCCAATCCTGTATATCATCTATTGTAAAATAGCACAAAAAGCTATAGATACAACTCAAAAGACGAAGAGGAGTTTTGGATAATAAAAAGCTATCTTTGGCTCTGAAATGGGGACAGAAACACAAAATTTTTCTACCAAACCACTCAACAAAGACGAGTAAGAAACCAAGTATATGATATGACTGATGATCATGGGGAGAGACACACATATATGACTATCATATCAGCGATAGCTCAATCCTACTTATCCTCTTTGTTCCATTTCACAACAGAGAGAAACAACAACTATCATCATATTTTTAATGGTTTTAAGCGTAGTGTAACATATGGGATGAATTTAGAGCTCACAAGTCCAGTTACACAGGAGGAAATAGACAATGTAGTTTTTTTCCATTGGACCATCCAAAGCCCATGGTCCTGATGGATTCCCTGTAATTTCTATCACATATACTGGATCCAAATCAAGAACGATGTTTATGGAGAAGTCCTGCTATTTTTTGAACATAATTGGTTGGATCCATAACTAAACCACATCAACATTTTCCTAATTCCCAAGATAGAGAAGCCAATGATGATGTCATATTACATGCCTATTGCGTTATGCAATGTGAGCTATAAAATTATTACCAAAATTATGGTAAACAAGTTGAAGAAACATTTTCCATCACTGATATCTGAAGAACAAGCAACTTTCATACCTTCAAGACTTATATTTGATAATGTTCTTATGGCCCATGAAGTGCTGCATTCACTGAAGGTATGAAAATGTGTTTCAAAAGATTTTATGGCCATTAAAATAGATGTTTCAAAGGCCTATGATAGGCTAGAATGGGATTCTTACAAGAAACGATGCTTCAAATGGGATTCGCACAAAAATGGGTTCGGTGGGTAATGATTTGTGTTTGTACTATATCATTTTCTACTCTAATCAATATCTCTCCAAGGGGAGATTTCAAACCTGAGAGAGGGCTAAGGCAAGATGATCCCTTGTCACCTTACCTCTATATCCTATGTTCAGAAGTCTTAAGTCATATGATACATCGGGAAATATCAGAGAAAAGGTTAAGAGAGATTAAGTTAAATGCAATAAGACCTATATTGAGTCACCTTATGTTTGCGGATGACTCTTTGTTTTTCTGCAATGCTAATATACAATATGCTTCTACTCTTATGGACATTTTTCACGAGTATGAATTAGCATATGGCCAAATGATAAACATATCAAAATCCAGTATCACTTTCGGATTAAGAGTACCAGCTGATCAAAAACATGGATAAGAAATAAGGTTAGCATTCACAATGATGGATGATCTAATAAATACCTTGGTCTTCCTAAAATGGTTGGTCCAGGCAAGATTCAGATTTTTCAGCATCTTGTTACAAAGATTCAGGATCGTACTGCTGGTTGGTCGAAAAAGTTCTTGTCCCCAATAGGCATGGAGATATTGCTGAAATCCATAGCACTTGCCTTACCTCTATACACTATGACTTGTTTCAAATTTCCTAAAGATATTATCTGTAACATAAAAAGAGTAGTAGCCAAACTTTGGTGGTCCAAAGGAGGCAACACTAACATTAATGGAATGCATTGGCTAGCTTGGGATAGTGTCATTTCCAAATAAATATGGTGGATTGGGGTTCAAACATATTGAACTCTTCAATGATGCTTTGTTAGAAAAGAAAATTTGGTGTATCTATACATCACCTACGAGTTTATTTTCAAGATTATTCAAGGGTCTATACTTCCCATCTACAAACGTTCTAAATTAAAAATTGGGTAACCAACCATCCTTTGGTTGGAAATCCTTATTATCAGGAAGAAGAATCATTCAACTTGGACATAGTTTTATCATTGGAAATGGTGCAAAAACCTGGTTATGGAAGGATAACTGGCTCCCAAAAAATCCCCCCAGACCCCCAAGGCCAAATAGTGGGATCCAGAATCATGATGAAAGGGTAATGGAATTAAACAGACACCCAAATATGTGAGACACAACTAAAATTGATGAGCTTGTTGAATTAGATGATGTAATTATTATTAAAAGGCTGAAGTTACCAACAAGGTGTGTCCTTGATCATCTCATTTTGTCTTCAGCTTCTTATGGTAATTATACGGTCAAAACTGGTTATTAGGTAGGAAACAAGGCATCAATCAAGCTTTCAAACCCCTCACATTTATCCAGAGCTACAAAGTAAATTTGTGAAGCTCAATATAATGCTAAAGGTCAAATATTTTTTCTAGAGAACTACAAGGGAAATACTTGCCACGAAGTAGGAATTACATCGAAGACATCTTTCAACTACAGATGAATGTCCAACATGTAACTCAACAGAGAGCTTAAACCACTTATTTTTCTTATGTCCAAATGTGATAAGGATCTAGAATACATTACCAATACCAAATCTTGATCTAACATCTCCATATTTAGTAACTAAACTGCAGCAGCTTACTTCCCATAATATTCTCTATTATGGTACACAAACTACAAGATCTCTGCCATTATGGCTTTTATGGCACATATGGAAAACAAGAAATACATTGGTCTTTACACAAAAGAAGATCCCTGGAGTACAATAATTCAAAATACAACTTCGGCAGAAGAGTGGGCACGGATTTTTCCTAACAAAACAATTCCATAAAAAACGAATAGAGTCTCAACCCGGTCCAAACCAACATCATTGTGGATGAAGTGCAACTATGATGCAGCGTTTACAAATTCGAATACACATTCTACTGCGATATAGGTCTATAAAACTAATCATAGAGATTTTTGTAGGGTAGGGAAAAGTATAGGTGGGACAGTTTCTATGGCTTTAGAAGCTGAAGCACATGCACTAGTTATGGCTATGAAAAGTGCTTGGACTCTTGGATAGATGTGTATTGTATTTAAAGGTGATTCACAAACCTTATATAAGATATTTACCAAGCATGAGTAGTATGTATCACTTCAAAACTGGTACAAAGATTTTACACATTGGAGTAACAAGTTTGAAGATATTCAACTCAATTGGGTGCCTCGATCTTCAAACAAGCCAACTCATATTTTAGCAAAATCTCAAATACTTTCCCATGTTTCTTTTAAGTGTCATATTCTAATACCAAATATTGGAAGATAACTCTATAACAAACACCGGTTAAACTTAATAAAGTGTGTTAAAAAACGATAAGAACACATATCATCTTAGACAAATCAATTGTTGATGAGAAAGAATGTAAAAATAGATCGTAAAATACTTGACCAACATTATTTTTATTTATTTAGTGGTTATGTAATAAGATTACCAAGAAAAAAACAATTTTTTGTAAAAGTTATGATTCGATTCGTGTTATAAAATGAACAAAGATCAAGTGACATAGTGTTCTGTCACCGTTGTTGCTTTGTTACTAGACCAAAGATTGAGTTTGACCGTTTTCAAGTGTATTTTCTCCTATTTATAGAGTTTGGATTACTAGGCCCACCTGTTATGGTCTAGAAATTAATATGACAAAAAGAATATCATGTTATAATGTGTATGCTCTGCATGAAAAAATGAATAATATGCTTTAGATTGAATTAGAAAATTGTACAAAAGTAAAACTCATATCTTCCTAACTAAAAGAGTTAATTTATTTTTCACTACTAAAATGTTCAAGAAGTTAAGCAAAAAGACAATGATCTAGATTAATAGAGTTTGTAAGATTAACTATAAGTTTCATTTTGTTTCGTTTCACTTAAAATGAAGTTATATATATTTATTTTATTTTAAATAATATTTATTAAAATTTATGCAACAATTTAAAATTATATATAATTTTAACTATATATATACTACAATATGATTTTTGATTAGGTAAATTATTATCAATAATTTTATAAAAACAGATAAATTTAATAGGATTGACGATTTTCCATTCATATATAACAACACATAATGTTTTCACCATTATTTTAAGCTTTTTAATATACATTAAATACAAATATTCTTGATTTACACAAATAAATTTCCAAAATTTTTGTTTAAATTTCCGTATACAATTAAAATTTTTGGTATATAAAATGTAAATGACACATGAAAAAAAAAGAAGTGTAAACGACGAGAAATATATATATTTTGTTGTGGGTGATTTATCACAGTAACTCTAAAACGATTGTAAACCGCCAAAATAACCTTATGAGAATTTTAAAATTCTAAAACTTTATTTTTACCCTTTTAAAAAGTTAACTGGTTTTATTGTCATATTTAATAAAATCAATTAATTAAAAACAAAAGAATGATTTTATAATGAAATTATATTTCAACATACTTTTACGTTTTTTTATTGATTTTACTCAAGATAATGGCATACTTGGTTATTAGTCAGATGGTTTGCCAATTGTTTTTGGCAGACTTAGTTATTAGTCTGCTGGTCTGCCAATTTTTCTAGCGGACTTAGATATTAGTCTGCTGGTCTGCCAATATTTTTGGCAGACTTAGTTATTAGTCTGCAAGTCTACCAATATTATTGGCAGACTTAGTTATTAGTCTGCTGGTCTGCCAATTTTTCTAACAGACTTAATTATTAGTCTACTGGTCTGCCAATTTTTTGGTAGACTTAGTTATTAGTTTGCTGGTCTGCCATTATTATTTGGCAGACTTAGTTACTAGTCTGTTTGTCTGCCAATTATTTGGTAGACTTAGTTATTAGTCTACTGGTCTGCTCAATTTTTTTTGCAGACTTAGTTATTAGTCTACTGATCTGCCAATTTTTCTGGCAGCCTTAGTTATATTCTGCTGGTCTGCCAATGTTTTTGGCAGACTTACTTACTAGTCTGAAAGTCTGCCAATATTTCTAGCAGACTTAGTTATTAGTCTACTAGCTTGTCAATTTTTCTGGCAGACTTAATTATTAGTCTGATGGTCTGCCATTATTGTTTTGGCAGACTTAGTTATAAGTCTGCTCGTCTGCCAGTTTTTTGGTAGAATTAGTTATTAGTCTGCTGGTTTGCCATTTTTTTGGTAGATTTAGTTATTAGTGTGCTGGTCTGCCATTTTTTGGCAGACTTAGTTATTTGTTTGTTGGTCTGTCAATTTTTTGGCAGACTTAGTTATTAGTCTGTTGGTCTGCCATTTTTTTGGCAGACTTAATTATTAGTCTGTTGGTCTGTCAATTTTTTGGCAGACTTAGTTATTAGTCTGTTGGTCTGTCAATTTTTGGCAGACTTAATTATTAGTCTGCTGGTTTGTCAATTTTTTGTTAGACTTCGTTATTAGTCTGTTGGTCTACCATTTTTTGGCAGACTTAGTTATTAGTATATTGGTATTGACAAAACAAGAAAATTAGATTATTGTGAAAAAAGGAGACCATAAATTCAAAAAGTGTTTGTTAATCATGTGATGACTATTATTAAGGTTCGAGAAACAATAAACATTACAAACGTAAACGTAGAAGCTTATTTCTCTTATTATAGCAATACGACACCTTTCATTTGAAGTTCATAAAAAATAGTCAAACAACAAAATATAGATTAAATGAACAACACTTTAAGAACTTAAAGTCTCATAGCATATTCATATTGTTCATAACGAACGTTGGCATGTAGAACGATTATGTCCTGATGTTTTACATCGTGAACATGCGTAGAGCTTACACAACTTAGATGTTGTTTCTTCCTTACCTACTTTCTCTGTTTTCATCTTCTTTAGTTGGGATTGTTTGCCCATTGCCTTTTCAATAGCGGAGAGGTATCTTGACTTCTTCGGTCTACCAGCACCACGTTTTATCAAAGGAGGAAGACATTTTTTTGTTGTACATTCTCTAGAGGCTCACAATCAACATCTCATGGATTCATAGGTTCCGAGTAAGCATTGTGCATGTGACTCTTTGTATAGTAAGAATCTACGAAATTTTCCAAAGACAAATTTTGGCGATGGATAATGGCAGCAAAGCGTGTTCACAAGGTATCTTATCTAAATCATAATGCGACACGTACATGTCCTATGTTAAAAAAGATTGTGTTAAAAAATTAGAAATGTCAACTACTTTATAAATCACTAAATATAGATTATACCTTATGTATATCAACCACGCAAGCAACCTGACCGCCAGTAACATGACTTCAATTTTCATCTATGCGTTGTACAGTTAGAGTCTTTCCAATATTACATCGGTGTGGTAAAGTTCTCTCCACCCTAGGAGTAAAGAACGTCAGCAGAGACATAACACGTTCCCGACGTGTCATAAACCATCTAGAAACCACTTCTCGTAATTCTTCTAAAAAACAAGCAATAAGATACTTGCGGGCATATACAAGCACATTATTAAAAGATTCATCGATATTGCTTGTCATGATGTCATATCGTTTCACTGTAAAGTTCGCGCGAGACCACCAACGAATATCAGATTTTTCCAAATATCTCGCAAGGTTAGGATTTTGCCTTTGAATCTCATCAAATAATGCATTAAATTCATAAACCCTATAGACCTTATAAGCTTTTTAAACTAAACAAAGAGTACCACTATTTTCGAACCTTGTGATAAAATTTTGATGAAGGTGATAAGTACATATACACAGAGAAGTGAATCTATGACATTTATAATAACAGAGTGATTACAGTGATTATGAGTGATTAAAAGAATTTTGTATATCCTTATTTCTTTATTATTCAACCAACAAATAAATAAAATAATGTGAGTTTTTATATTTAAAAAGAAAAAATCCATCAGTTAAACTAAACAATATTTATTTGTTTTATTAATTTATGTGTAAGAACTTAAAAGACATATCAACTGATATAACGTATAGTTAAGATTTTAATCAAGAAAACGCCTAATTTTTCAAAATGTTATACAAATATTGATCTATTTTTTATTATAAATTACAATTTTTACAATATTTTAAAATTTTATGACCGATCCTACATTTAATAAATATATAATATTGAAAATGAGATGAAAACATTATTACCATCTTATTATATAAATCGGAACGCGTTTAACGTGAGCACGACACGTAAGCAAAATTATAATTTATGAGATCATGACATGTGTCATATTTAATTAAGATTATGACATGTGTCAACGTAGTATTTTAAACTAGTGGAAACTTTTTTATTGTTGGTTTATTACTCTTTTTTATATAATATAATAATAAAAAGAAAAAATTTATTTATTTTTTAAATAGTTACATAATAACAAAAGAAAAATATTAATTTTATAAATTAACATAAATTATAAAAGTAAAATAACAAAATTTATAACGTATAAAAAATTAATAGTATAAATTTGAAGAGAAAAATATATATAAAATCACAACATATGTTGATATTAGTTTTAATGATTTTGTAAAAAAAACTAGAGATTAAAATAATTAATAATAACTAAATTTTGATTTTAACGTCGATTAAAATATATAATAACACGAGTTATTATATTTAAATCTAAATAATTTAGAATTTAAATATACATGTGTATCACGCGCAACATAATCTAGTTTTATATAATATCAAATAACTTAATATAAATGGAACTCTTACCCTTTAGAATAAACAATTTAGTAGTTTTGTTGAAAACTTCGACTTCGTGGACTTTTGATTAATTGGACCTCTATTTACGTCTCTGGTGTGTATTTAATGTGACATCTGTTGTAGTCATAACCGAGATCCACATCACAAGTAGCTAGAGGATAACTTATTTTTTTCCTTACCAAACTATTTTTTAAATTAATTTAATATATAAACATTAGAGTTGAAAATTGAAATATTGAGATTCTCAAAAGTCAAATCTTGACGTATTTTTTTGTTTTTATTATCCCGATGACACCTGACGAGATAATAATTGTTATAAAAATAGGTATTTTAAAAATATCATTGTCAAATTTAACTCTAAAAATATCACGTAGTTGTTCAAAAAACTATTATAAATATTTTTATTATAAAAAATAAAAATTAATTTAAAAATTTAAAATTTAAACATTAAATTTTGCAAAGTAAATCATTTTTTTTTTGTAAAATCAAACTCTGTTTAGTCAATTCAAACAAAAAATATATCTATAATCCATAAAATTGAATTTTTTATGTTTATTATATTTTGGGTAGAAAAAGTAATACTAATATTTTTGAACAATTAGAATTATATGGTATTCTTTAGATTAAATTTATTTTTGTTGTATATGTAGAATTAATTTTTAGAGAAAATGATGTAGAATACCATAATATTTTTAAACTTTTGCAAAAGTACCAAAAACATCTAATATTTTATAATATGGCCTCGTTATTTTCTGTATTTAGATGCAGCATTTTCAGATATAGCATCTAGATGCAACATCTGGATGTTGCATCAAGAACATCAAGATATTGTTCATTTTCAAATCTGCATTTGACATTTTGATATTGCATATAGATGCAACATTAATTTTTACATCAAAATCCGGAAACTTATTTTTGGCTGAAATCACCTCCGCCTTTTTTTTACGAAAAATCATGTTACCACGTTTTTGGTCGAAAATGGCGTTTCTACGTTTTTAGAAAGATTGCAGTTTCGCATTTTTTGGCGAAAAATCGCGTTTCCGTGTTTTCGGCGTAAAATTGCGTTTTCGCGTTTTCGACAGAAAATCGCGCTTCTAAAAACAACAACATTAATTTTTACATCAAAATTCGGAAACTTATTTTTGGCTGAAATCACATCTCCGCATTTTGTTTCCACGTTTTTGGCCGAAAATGCCGTTTCCGCGTTTTTAGGAAGATCGCAGTTTCGCATTTTTTGGCGAAAAATCGTGTTTCCGTGTTTTCGGCGGAAAATTATGTTTCCGTGTTTTCGACAGAAAATCACGTTTACGCGTTTTTGGCGGAAAATCGCATTTTTGTGTTGTTCGCAAAAAATCGTGTTTTCGCGTTTTTGGCGGAAAACGCGTTTCCGCGTTTTCGGTGGAAAATCGCATTTCCGCGTTTTCGGTGGAAAATCGCATTTCCGCGTTTTCGGTGGAAAATCGCATTTCCGCGTTTTCGGTGGAAAATCGTGTTTCCGTGTTTTCGGTGGAAAATCGCGTTTTCGCGTTTTCGGTGGAAAATCGCGTTTCCGCGTTTTCGATGGAAAACCGGGTTTCTGCGTTTTCGGTGAAAAATCGCGTTTCCGCGTTTTCGACGGAGAATCATGTTTCCGCATTTTTGGCGGATAATAGCATTTTTGTGTTGGTTTTTTGGATCGAGATTTTGCATCCAAACTCTACTTTTTTTAGCATCCAAAATATCAAGATTTTTTGGATATAAAAAATTAGCATATAATTTTGTATCTATATACAAATCATAAATAGACCAAACGAACAACATCTAGATATTTATATTCGGATACTGTATCCGGATGCAAAAACGAACAAGACCTATACCGTTTATCTCAAAAGACTAATATACACATGACACAATTTATCTATTGTTTGTGTTTTTTTTTCCCATCCATCATTTTTCTTTAACTTTTTTTTCTCTCTCTACTTTTCTTCTTTACATTTATTTAATATTCTTTTTTTTTTATCTCAAAAATATATAAGCAAAAGATACAAAAAATTTTAACACAATGTTTTCAATTCCACAATAGTTATGTCCATCACATAATAATTTATTCTATCACTAAAACTCATGAACGATTCTAATTTCCCTTTACATCTTACATATTTAAAAAACATACAAACAAATATTCGAAATAGAGTTTTAATAATTTGTCAAAGTTTGTTGACGAGTTTGATTTCTATTCATATTGACAACTTATATTTATATAAACATATGTAAATAAATAATCAATCAACGAATATATGTATAAAAAATGTCCATGAATGACATTAATGACAAAAATATCCTTAAGCCAAAATTGATTCATTTACAAGATATATTCATGAAAATATTGGTTACATTTTTTATGCACTAACATATTCCTAAAACATATAAAAAAGCATACAAACAAATCTTAAGATAATGTTGTCAATCACATAATAATGTTATCCATCAAAGGCACATAGACAATTTTGAATTATTTTTACGTCTTATATATTTTAAAAGCAAACAAACCAATCTTGTAAATAGAGTTCTTGTCCACTAAAACACATGCACGATTTTGTCCATCACTAATATATATGGACGATTTTGAATTTTCTTTATGTCTTACATATATTCTAGTTACAACTAATTTTCCACTAAATTGTCCACATATTTCTGTCCACTATTCGATTAAATGGATAGAAACATATTTTGTCAACTACTCTCTATTTTTGCCTTTCTAAACATTTATAAGTTGTGTGTATATTAATGCATGTTAGTTAATGTATAAAACAAAACATCATTTGTGATATTATTAATTTTCATATTTATAATAAAGAAAATTATATCACCTACCATATTATTAGTCAACTTTATGCTCAATACCATATTGGACTATTCTTTTGTTTCATGCCATATATCACATCTATCTATTTTACCCTTTTGCCCCTTCCAACAAAACGGACAGATTTCTAAAATTTAAAAAATGAAAAATATTTGCCTTTTTCTCGGTAACCCAAAAAAGTAACCTGACACAACTCCTCTTTCTTTAACTTGTTCGATACAGTTTTATCTTTCTCTTTCATCTTTTCTCCAATTGGAAAATTTGCAATTACGAGTGTTAATCTTCTGGAAAATTTCCTTATCGGGTACCACATTTGCAGCCGGTGGACATAAAATGGGCAACTGTTTAATCATGTCTCGCTTCTGTATGGATGTGGAAACCCGTATTTTGACAAGAAATTTTTTTCGTTTTGTATTTATATTTCGG
>OVBE01010204.1:0-15238 GCA_900406425.1 Iberis pinnata
CGAAAAACCGAAAAAACCGAACCGAAACCGAACCGATATCCATATTGAACACCCCTACTTTGTTTTATACTTTTTCCCTTAGTTTTCTCTCTAGTTTTCTGGGTCACTATTCTTGATGTACTTGACTTGATTTTTCAATATCTTTCAATATAATCAGTTCTTTTGTTTTTAAGTCTTATTGATTTTTGTTAATCTTAGCCTTAGGAGCATAAATATCTGGAGCATGTGATTTTTTGGGTGTATGCGTAATTTGCTGGGGTTTGAGTTCTTGAGTGCTCTTGAGAGTTTTATCATTGAACTTTGAATCTATTTAGTTTCTGCCTTTCATACTTGGTATTTTCACTAATCTAAGCATAATCTTGATGAGTTAAATGTTTTTTTTTTTTTGAGTTTGTGTTCTTCATGGGTTATGAGTAGTTTAATATGTTCTTGAGGATGGGTTAGATTAGTTGTGAATCCTTAATATAGTAGGTGTTTAACCTTGTTTGTGTATAGATCCCATATGTTTCAGAGGTCTTAATGCCTATTTCTTTCTGATCAATCGAAATATGCCCTTAGACATTTCCACACCCATAAGGTGTTTGATGAAATGTCAGAACAATCTTATTTCAGAGATTTACATTCCTATCCTAAGTGATTGGTTGTTTAGGCTGTTTATTGGTTTTAATAGACTCTTTCTTCATGTCTGCTAGGTAGTGATCTGTTAATGAGAGTATGTCTGGATATTGTTTTGATTGAGATCATTTTTCAAGAGATTGAATCTTATTGTTTGTGAATCTATTTTCTAGGGATCAACTCATGTTTGAGGTATGTAAAACACTTAGGTAGATTAAGGAGGATCATTGATCAATTACCACATCGTTAGGAACTTTATTTTCTAATTGCTATTAAGTCTCATCTATTCTGCTATTGTTCATTCTATTTAGTTCTGATAATTGCATGTTAGTTCTTATGTTTAAGTTCAATCTCTTATTAGTTCTGATCAGTTAGGATTGTTAGTTTAAAGATTTCAACTATTTAGCTTTGTTTAATTGAATCTAATCATATATAGAGTGGTTAATAGTTCACTCATTTGGATTGAGAACCCTATATACTGCAATGATAATGCTAGTGCATTAGAAAATTAAAGTAGTAAAACACTAATAAATTCTACTATTAGTCGCTATCATCTTTATACAGTTTCTTCGTCTTCGAATTATTGTGGAAGAATGAAAATATTTCGTATTCAACTCATAGACAACCACTTCTCTCTTGCGTTCTGAAACCATTTAATCTCCTCATGTTCCAGTGCCACATCCAACTCCTTCGTAATCCGTGCCTCTTCTTCTAACAAACTAGTACTATATTGTTCCTCAATTAACTCTTGTATTACTTATAAATCCATCACCAATCGATCTATATCACCAAAGATCATTTTGTTCTATCTTCTAAATTCCATACTCAACCTCGCCAATGCTGTCTTTGTTGGAATATTGCCGAACTTAGCATATCCTTGAAGTTCTCATGCTTTATCCTTATTACTTCCAAAAAGAAAGGTCTACAGTTTGGATCCATTCTACGGGGCGGTTCCAATTTTACTAGTGATGGCACATGATCTGAAGATAAATACGGTAAATAAATGACCATAGCCTCTACCCAACGTTTAGACTCCGTGTGCAACACAACAAAGCTATAAGTGTATTCTCATATCTTCCCTTTTTTCATGTGAATAAACCTCCTTTGAACCTCATATCCATTAAATATAGACTATTCAACATACTACCGAACTCAACATTAATCATTCGACAGCCCTCTCCTAAATACTAACTATAGTGTTAAAGTCACCCCCAATCAAAAATGATCCTCAATACCAAAAGTAATATCACCAAGTTCACCCCATAATACACTTTTTCTACTAAATGATGGAGCAACATAAACGACCAACAAATTAACCACCTCTTCATCTCGAACCACTCATGCATGGATGTACTGACTCATATGAAACATGACCACCACCGATCCAACACTTGACCTCCTTCAGCGTGAGCTTAAAGAAACAATGTTCGAATAAATAATATTTGAAATAATTTGCTTATTGAATAGTTTATAGTTTTTATTTAGAACTTGACTAGTTTTTTCTGATTTTTGGGTTGATCCCTTTATTTCCTTTTATTTAAATTTTTTTTTTATGTTTTTATAAGATTAAATTTTGTAAAAATTATTCAAAATACTTAGTAAATGAAAATATCCAGTTTAAAGACTTTGGGTAAATGAAGATGTTGAATTTGGTGCTTCCAAATTAAGAAGATGTGTGTTTTCTTGTGTGTGTGTTTTTTAGGGACGATTGAGACAATAGATGGATTATCGAATATTTGATTTTACTTCGATATGAAAATTTATGAATATCCAGATTTTCCTAATATCTAAAATTTTTACTAGTATTCTTGGATATCCATTTGATACACTCTTTAAATAATTTTTACAAACCTACACAATTCAAAAGATGTTTAACATACTTCTAAAATGGTTTTCAAAAGAAGAAAAAAACATGATGTCCAAGTAATTTCAAAAACTAAACCTAATAGTTATGCAATTGATAATAACACATATGGTGAAAAAATGATTAAACTAATATCTTAATTTTTTGAAATAAAATAGAATGAAGTAACAAAATATTGCAATACAGATATTCATGCAAAGTACTAACCAAACATGTATGTTATTCATTTATTATTTTGTTGTTGTTTTTTGTCACTTATTTACTTATTGAGTATTTTAGCAAATAAGGTAGTTTTAAAAATAATATTTGTTAAATAGGTGATTTTTTGGAAAGTACTAAAAACATACCAAAATACCCTTCATTTTTTAAATAAATTTTAATAATATGAATGGTGTTTTTTATATTTTAGAAAAAATTCTTTACTAGCTATAAATAAAATTATAACAAATATTGGGAATGAATATTTAAGGAAATGAGAATATGTACTATTAAGTCAATATCATATTATTTTATCCACATAAGAAAACATCTTATTAAATTTGAGCATACTAAAACATTAAATGATATTTATTTATGGAAACATAACATTATCCTACGTGAATACTACACATGAAAGGTACATAAAATCACAAAGATTTGTAAGAAAAAATATTTTTGGCATAATAGACGCTTTATGAATATTATGTGAATGGTAAGTTGAATTCATAAATGAAATTGATTCACATGAACCAAATCAATAATCAAATATTGTGATTAATTCTTTTATGATATTTTCATTTTTTCAATATTCATGATTAATTATTTTTATATCTTTTTCCTCATAATTGATTATGAAAATTGTGCATAATTCGTAATTGTATTTTGATATGGGAAAATTCCATATTAATACACCATATGTGTTTCAATTTCCCATTTAATACACCACCTATTCGAAAGACCGGAATAATACACCAACTCTTTTGTTTACCTAGTTTAATACACAAACTATCAATCATCTACCCATTTTACACGGGTTCGGTTACTTGCCGTTTAAGGCACCATTAATTTTTTTTTTTAATTAAAAAACAATTAAAAATTATTTAAAATACAACAAAAATCCAAAAAATTAAAATTACTAAAAAATCTTTAAAATTCAGAAAAATCCAAAATAAATAAACAAAAACACAGAAATTAAAAACTTTTTTATAAAATTTTAAAATTGAAAAAAGATCAACAATCCAAAACATTTTAAAAAGCAAAAAAAAAATCTTTAAGATGAAAAAATTTGTGAAAATTTCTTCAAAAAATTATAAGTAAATTCAGAAAATCATAAATATTATCCTTCATAAAAATCGAAATATTATCAAAAATAAAAAATTCTTCAACTAAATTGTTTCCCATTGTAAATACTACTTGAAGAATTTTTTTTTTTATAATATTTAAGATAATAATTCCGATTTTCATAAAGGATAACAATTTTGATTTTTTGGATTTATTTACAATTTTTGAATATTTTTTAAAAAGTTGTTAATATTTAAAGATTTTTTATTGTATACATTGTTTTGGGGTGTTTATGTTTTTTTCAAATTTAAAATTTATTTAAAAAATTTAAAAAATTATTTTTTTGTTTTCTATATTTTTATTGATTTATTTTGGAATTTTTTGAATTTTTTGTAATTTTAAAAGGTTTTTGGATTTTTTTGTTGTATTTTTAGTAATTTTTAATTGTTTATTTTATTAAAAAAATATATATTTAACGGTGACTTAAACAGCAAGTAACCAACCCTAGTAAAATGGATAGATGGTTGATAGTTTGTGTATTAAACTGGGCAAACAAAAGAGTTGATGTATTATTCTGGTCTTTCGAATATGTGGTGTATTAAATGGGAAATTGAAACACATATGGTGTATTAATATGGAATTTTCCCTTTTGATATTTGGATTTTGTAATAAAGACTCATATTCCATAATTGTCCTTTTTAATGGAATTTTATGACAAAAACTATTACATTGAATGTTACCTAAATAAAGAAACATAAATTACATTTCATGACTTCTACACATAAATGATATTACATTGAAGTTATACATGTGCAATGTAAAGGTACATATGTGTTTGTACTCTTTTTCCTATCACTAGGTTTGTCCCACCGGGTTTACTAGTGATAGGTTTTAATGAGGCAACCTTATATCCTTCCCACAGCGTGCTTGGCCCTCTTTCTTACTTATCTACAATCTTTCTCGTTTTGTCATGTATATTATTTTTCCTCTTTTGTAGATAACCTTTAAATTTCAATATCAATTTAACATTTCATCAAAAAAAAGTACATATGTGCATGAAACGCGTTCACGTGAATGTGATATTGCATAGTAGTGGCTTATGTGAATGAAACAAATGCAATGTGAACGATCTTAATTCACTAAACCAACTTCTTCTTTTGTTATCATGGCTCTGGATGGTGAGATGTGTCTGTGTGTGATGATGATCCACATGAGGAAGCTAGAGGCACCAAAATTTAATATAGATTATGAAGTTCCAGTCGTGAATGAAGACTAATCACATAAATACCAATTGTGCACTAAAATGATATATATGAATGAGTCTGTGTTAATTGTAAATAAAACTAAGAGTAAATTTGCAAAATAGGTACTTTATGAAACATAATTTGGTTTTAGGTACTTTGTTATAGTTAATTTGCAATTAAGGTATCTTTTTGTTTCATTAATAATTTTATTCCGAAAATACCCTTTCTTAATTATCTTTTATTTTTATTAATTGTGTTTAAAAATTGTTTTAACATTTAGATTTAATGTAAACTTTTTCCTTAAGTGAATAACAATTAAATATTTAGAAATTATTGCTAATGTTTGTAGATTTGGAAAGTGACTATAAACCTATA
Source organism: Iberis pinnata (assembly GCA_900406425.1). Classification (NCBI taxonomy): domain Eukaryota; kingdom Viridiplantae; phylum Streptophyta; class Magnoliopsida; order Brassicales; family Brassicaceae; genus Iberis; species Iberis pinnata. The sequence goes on from OVBE01010204.1 coordinate 5,359, forward strand.
TTTGCAAGACTAAGATCTAATTCACGTGATACTTCATAGAAACTTATGACATCTCCTCAAGCTCCTGTTGAATTCTCCATGGAACGTAAGAAGATGATACTGTAGTTAATTAATAATTACAAGAATTCTCAATCGTTTCCATTCTCATCGGTTTCACTCACTCTGATGCGCACATAATTATCAAACTCTTTAACCACAAATGTTTTCATGTCATTCATATATTCTCCTACCTATGCCTTGAGTTCTTCTACCATCTTTGTTACCCGTTTATCGGCACCACAACCTATAAAAAAATAATATCAGTCAATGGAGATTAAAGAGTTTTGATTTGAGAAACATAATTATGTTAATATTCACATGCATGAAACACATTAATGTGAGTGAATCTAATTCACATGTGTGTAGCAAATTCACGTGAATGCATAACATTTCCACATGCACATTCAAGTGTGTGCATATCATTCATGTGTTTGCATATGCATTCACGCCGTTGTAATATCATTCACAGTATTTATTCACGTGAATGCGCATTCATTCACGTGAATGCGCATTCATTCACGTGAATGCATATAATTCACGTGCATATGTACTATTCATATAGATAAGCATCATTCACATCCATATATATTATTCATGTGCATGCAAATTCATCAAGACTTACCACATGCTTTCTTTCCTTCACCTTCGTTGACAGCACTGTCATTTTCTTTATGTGCTTACGGAACAATGGTGATTTTCTTTATATGAATTGAATATGATTAAGAACTAAAGGAAAAAACTAGAAACGAAAGCAATTTTGATTAGGAACTCGCCAAAACTTACCTCGTCGGATCAGAGTTTATCTCGTCGCCGGAGCTTGATCCCACCGTCTGAGCTTCACGTCGTCTATTTCATAGAGAAGAACTAAAAGTAAAAACCTAAGTGAAAGGTAAAAGTAAATTTTCTCTTTCCTTTTAGATATATTCTCTATTTTTTAACTTAGGAAACTAAATATTATTTTAAAAACAAAAAATTTAAAATAAATCAAATGTTAAATTATATAAATTTATGTTTTTAATTATATATAAGGGTAAGATTGTAATTCTCTAAGGCCAAAGTACCTTATTGCAAAGAAGTTGAAAAGATACCTATTTTCCAAATTACTAAACATAAGAGTGTCCATTCTCCAAATTTTTTCTAAAACTAAACTAGAAAATTCTCATAATTTATAAGCAATTAAAACTCAGAAACTCAGTCCTTGAAATCCCATAAATACAAAAAAACTTAAATTCTAATAAATCCATAAATTCATGAGAAACATAAAATAACGTTAAAATGAAGAAGCAATTTGTTCGGGAAAACATAAGAATCAGTTGCTACACTTCACTGAACCGCATATATAGAGTTGCAAAGAAGTAAATGAAACCTATACAAAGAAAAATCTAGAAATAGGAGAAGATGGAATTGTAGCCAACCGTAGAATCACTCACAGGAATCGGAAACTTCATTCTCCTTACCGGATTACTTGAAGGAAGAATATGGCGATGATGTTGTACAAGAATCACTTACTCTACTTATTATTTTAGTATTTATCATAAGAAAATTTCCATATAAAATATTTAACCAATTAGTTTATTGCAAAAAATTTCATAATATAATTAAATTGAGGGGGTATGATAGTCATTGCATTGCATTAGGTGAAAACACAATAAACACAAATTAATAAATACCTAGTTTTCATATAACTTACTAATTTAATTTGGACAACAACAAAAAACTTACTAATTTAATAACTCAATTATTTCTTATTATTTCAGTAACTATAGTCGTTGCATTAGGTGAAAACACATAAACATAAATTAAAAGATACCTAGTTTTCATTTTAGATAACATAAAAGTTTCCATATAACTTCCTAATTTAATTTGGACAAAAAAATAAGTTACTAATTTAATAACTCAATTATTTCTTAAAATTTCAGTAAGTTATCACAAAATAGATATCAAAATCATAAAATATTATTATTTTTTTTGTTATAACGTAGTCATATTACTAATCTATAATATAGGTTCTATATTACGATATAATAAAGAGGAATTCCATGAAATTGCACAAAAAAAAAAAATTAAAATTCAAAATATACCATACAAGCTTTGCAAAATTTCCAAAAATACTATTAAATCTTTTCCCCAAAAATACCACAAAAATAATAAATGAATTTAAGGGTTAGTAATTTAAATATTTGGGTTTGTATTCGCTAGATAGAATTTAAGGTTTAATTTTAAATGATGTAGGGTTTGGTATTAGGGTTTAGGTTTAAATTTGAAGTCTTAAAGTTATTTTAAATTTGTGGTATTTTGAAACAAAAACAATTTTGTAGTATTTTCGGAAAAACTATGATATTTTTGAAAAATTAAGAGTATGATATTTTTTTAAATATATCTAGTTTTGTGGTATTTTTGAAGATCTTCTATAATATATATATATATATATATATATATATTATATCTTACAAATCAAAATAAACAAATCGAAGCGGATATCCAATATTTTCAAAATCAGTATTTGTATTTGATATGTTTTTTTACAAATAGGATTTTTTTTTGTTTTTTTTTTCCCTCTAGGAATAATCGGTCACACAAACAACCAATGTCTGCTGGTTGGTAGTGTAAGGCCTCTTATTATTTGCATACCCAAAAAGAGTGAAAATTTACGGATATCCAAATTGTTCATATTAAATCAAAACAAATAAAAGATCAAAGTGAATATAAGAGATATTTTGTCCAGGCTTTTATAGAATTTCTTACTTTAATACAAAAATTTTATAACATTTGTAACTTTAACACACAAACTATTTCGGGTGCCATATTAATAAATGAAGTTGTTGTTGTCATCATTTCAATACATCATTTTAATGTAATTAGTATTTAAATATTTGAAATGTTTAAAATCACAATTTCATTTAACGAAACTCTAACTAACGTTCACCATAATTACACAACCTTTTAGGTTTTCTAACTAATACACAAACAATTAATATTTACCAATTTAATATATGAACTATCATATATATGTTTTAAAATAGAATTATTTAAAAAATTAAAACTTATGAAATTTATACAATTAATATGTTTTAAAATAAAGAAATTAAAATAAATAGAAAAATTCAATAATACAATTTTTACTATTACTCGTTTACCCGTTGGTAAATCAACATCAAAATTTTATAATATAATTTTTATTTTTATTTTGTCTAAACACATGTTTCTTCTTAGTTTTTGAGTGATTTTGTTCGATTCACACATGAATGAATTATTATTTTGATTGTTATAAAGTTTTTCGCGAGTAAATTGAACAGAAGACTTCAAAAACTAATGAGTAAATGTGTTCAAAAAATGATGGTAATTTCAAAAATAATAAGGAAGTAGCCATATTAAAAATTTCCATTTTTAAAAATTTATATTGCATTAATAGTTGTAATTATTTTAAATGTGTTCTAACAATTGTAATAAAAATGTTTTTTTTTTTAAATATCAAATTACACAAATTCAATAGTTTATGTATTAAATTGAAAATTCTTGATAGTTCGTGTATTAGTTAGGAAACTAAAATAACTTGGCAAATATGGTTAATGTCTTAGCTTCTGTTTTGTAGAATTTCGGTTTTGAAAAATCCATATATTAAATGGCAACCATAAAAAATTGATGTATTAAAATAACAACAAAAAAAATTTGTGTATTAAATATCATTAATGTTTTTGTTCTAAAATATACCATAATTGAAAATATTATGTGTTTAAAATTTTAATATTTAGTTTTGAAAGAGGTGGAATTTGATTTTAAGATTTAGGGTTTAAATATAAAATTCTAAAAATTTTAAAGATATTATTCAATATAGACTGGCTCGAACCGTTAACCTAAAAAGTTAAACTAACTCAAAAAGTAAATTCGAGTTAAAGAGTCATCCGGGGAAAGTAGTTTCAATCTAAAACGTAACTTTTTTTCCAATAGCATTCATAAACCGAAATAGAAAGGTCAATATTAGGTTCCAAAACCGGTACAAAAAGAAAAGAAAAAACCCTATTAGTAACCTACTTAACCTTTCAAGCACTACATAAACAAACGATCACCTCCTTTGATTGGCATTCCTGTCACGGATTATGTTGCGCTCATCCCAAATCGGGCACGAACATGTTGCTTTCTTCAATTTCCATTCAGCTCCACACGTGTAACAAAACTCGTAGCCACATCTGCAAAAGGAACCATTTTGAGTAACAAATGATCCAACATGATTGGAATTCATAAATAGTGTACCTGCATGTTATATGGTAGCATCCCCAAATAAGTTCAACCATATTGTTGCACTTTATGCATTGTCTCCATCGCTTGCTCTTTGCTAGAGACTTGAGCATTCCATCACCGGCATTCTGATACCCCTTTGATCTGCTGAAGTCTTCGCAAGTGCTGTTATAGTGCCACGGTGCTTTGCACTGGATGCAGAAAAACAATCTACATTTCATGCATTTTCTAGCTCCAGATTGCTCACTACCAACAAAAAACTGTTTTGTATATTCCAAGACTTCTTGTTTAACCATCAGTTCAGAACATTTCGGGTATGGACAATACACTTTCTCTGTAACACTAATCGAGTTTTCCTTCCTGCGTTGGATCATAACATTAAACAGCTTAGGATCAAGAAATTTTGCACAGCAATCAATCTTTACTTCTGATTTGCATCCATCGCTTGGACAACTAGCAGTTTTCCCTCCGAGTAGTTTCACTTCGACATGCTGCTTCATACAGGAAAAGCAGAAACGGTGGAAACAACCATCTACACAGAACATTTTTTCAACAGTGATACCTTCGTAACATATCACACAAGTTTCCTTGAAAGTTTTGCCTTTGCTAGTTTCCTCAGGCCATTTGATTTGTGACACAATTGCATCTCTTGCGAGCTTGAACACAAGCTTAATATCATTTCTTGTTAGAAGAGATGGTTGGCAATATGTGAACTTTTTTTGGAGAAGAGCCACTTTGTTTACTAGTGTTGCAATAACGCTCTGCTTCGGTTCCACCCTACCTGTAACCTACATTACAGAACAAAACACGAGATGTTATGCAAATGGTACCACAAGTTTAGGTATAACAGTGTCACAACAAAAAGGAGTCCTATACGTTAAGTATTGAAAACAAACCAAGATAATAATACTGTAAAGGCCAAAATAGCAACTAAAATTATTAAAAAAAAAAAAAAAAAAACTTCTTCAAGTTCAAAAAATGCTTATACACAGAACAGAAGTCACAATTATTCACAAATTCGATTTCTTTATCAATGAAAGCTTTTATAGTAAGAGAAGAAAAAATTTGGGTAGCAGTAGAGAGATCACTGACGTAATTGAAGACCTTGAAATTATCAATGAAGAAGGTGACCCTTCCCAAATCAAAGGTCAAAGCCTCATCCAATCCATGAACAAGCGCTTCCAATTCCGCGATTTCTGGGCTATTAGACTTGTCTGCCCGCAAAACCTTCGTTACCTCCCAAATCGAATGATCAGAGGAATCACAGATGGCCACACCAACACCACCGACCATCGCCCTTGTATCTCCAATCATCTCTTCACTCACCAAACCCTTACAGTATACCCTGAAGCTATCACCCCCAATTGCTCCAAATGAGAAGGAAGATGACGGAGAAGCTCCGTGGGAGTAAGGCTTTTCAAAATTGTCACCGGATTTACTCCAATCTGTCTCAGGAATGTTCACAATCTCTTTAGCGAACTTCTGATCGTGTATACGACGGTCGAGATCCACCTTGAGTCTCTTCATCTCCTGTTCGCCAAACTCACGGTCTCGTCTCTCCTGATCGATTCGTGCAATGTCCTGTAGAAGGAGAGAAGTGAAGTCAAATTCGTCCGCATCAGCATCTTCGGCAGTGAAAGTGTAGCCGGAAGGAGATTTCGGAGAGGAGGTGTGGGATGCTCGAGAAGAGGTTAGGGTTTCCTGCATTTGAAGATTGAAAGCCAAATCGTGGTCGAGGGCTAGGGCTTTAGCAGCGATGATTTCTTCACGTTGTTCTTCGAGGATCAGTGCGATCTCGTCGTCGTCAGTCGCCGCCATTTGGTTAAGAAGGAATTCGAAGCGTCGAGGAGAAGACTTGCCTTGACAATTGTCTTCTTTTATTAATTTTCTTTTCGACCTTATTTTAAACAAACAAACAGGATTTTGTGAATGTTTTATAATAATCCTCTATGGAATATTTTTTCAATGTTTGTTGGTTTTTAGTTTTTAGATTTTGATTTTTGATTTTACAAAATCTTAAATGTTAGATTTTAGTTTCTATTATTATTTAATTTGATTTTTTATCTTTGTTTATATTTTACATTTTACTTTTTACCAGTAAAAATGTAAAAATAAATATATAATTAATAAAAATATTATATCTCATTAAAATTATATTATATAGAAAAATATCACTAACTTTTTTATATAAAAGTTGTAATTTATTTTTAACATATTAGCTTTTAAATTATGTGATGTTCAATATACGATTATAAAATATGGATCATGTTATTATTTTTTGCATAATTTTTTTTAGATTTTCATTAAGTTTGTATTAGATTCAAAGTATTTTCCTGATAAGATTTATATTAATTTTTTGTATTACAAAAAATCATAAATGAAAATTACTTCTAATCTAAAATATGAAATTTAATTAATAATTAATATTTTATAATCTTACGTAAATTGTATTAAGGCTCAGCAAACGAATACAAAATAACATAAAGAATAGATATTTTTAGCTTTGAGGTAAAACATGATTATGCCAATAAATAGTAAAACATGATGGTTTATTCACTAATAATTTATAAACAAAAAATTGTATGGAAAAAACCTCTTGACGAAAAAAACTCAAGAAATATGGATTTTGGTCTTTAAGTTGACTAACATTTATCTAATCAAAAACTAGTTTCTCTATAAAGTAGGGAATTATTTTTTAAAAAATCATGATTGGTGAAAAAATAGTTTTAAAAAATCATAATCTATTCAAAAGCTAGTTATCAATCAAGGTCTAAATTGAGATTCGGTTTTCGTATTTCTGTCATAAAATTAAAATATTAGAAAACCTTCTTTTAACAATAAAATCATACATATAAATAATTCTCTCCATCTAAAAGTGTCATCATCAAAAATATATTAAAAAAATAAAAATATTTCTTGAAATATCACTAAAAGATATTCAAATTTACAAAAATTTCTCAAATGAATGTCTTTTAAGAATGTATGGTACATTTTAGAATTTGAATATTTTTAGTGGTATTTTAAAAAATTTCTTAAAATTTAATGGTTCATTTAATTGTATATTTCTATTATATGAAATATTATTCAAATAATTAGATATCATCCCATATATTTATTTTCAAATCATCATTAGTACTTATAAAAATTATTAATTTAAGCATATATTAAGATTTCAAAATATTAAAGAAAAACATTAAATTATTAAAATAATTAAAATAAATTAATATACATTATAATATTAAACCGTGCAACGTCCATATCAACTTGTAGTTATCTACGGTACAATATACCGCAATCATCTTTTTCTTTCTTCATGTATTATAATCTATATTTTAAAATGACACTTTTTTCTTTACTTACAATTAATTCACTTTTAAGTAATATTTCTTTTTTTTCCCCTAATGCATCTTGTTCTTCCCTTCACACAATTTCATTCTTCAACGTTTTTCATTTTATTACAAAAATCTTTTTAAAATTAATTAAGCCCAAAAATTTCTCTTTTTTCTAAGGTAATTCTCACCAAAAAATTCAATTTTTTTTGAATTTTCTATTTCTCACCAAAACTTTTTGGTTTTCTATTTCTCACCAAAAATTCAAATTTTTTTGTTTTTGTTATGTCCGAATCTTCTTTCTTATTTTCTCTTTTGTGGGTTTGTGTTCTTGATTTTGGTTGTACAAATATAAAATTTTTCTAAGAAAAGGGTCTTGAAAAAAAAAGTTTTTTTTTTTCTCTTTTTGCATGCAAACATCTTGTAATGGTTTTCTTATGTTTATTTCTTTTCCATATTCATAATTTTTTGTTGAAACAATTTGTTCTTTGGTGATTACTTGTCTTAATCTATAAATATATGTTTTTAAGGTTTCATGTTAAAGATTTTAGTATAATATTTGTAAATCTATGAGAAGATTGAAGAATTTGTTTGTTTTTTGAATATATGATATTGCTAATAAGATAACATTATATGCTTAAACATGTCCACAAATGAAGTGATTACATTTTCTAATTGTCTACTGTAATATATATGAGTGTCCAATATCTAAATTGTGTTCAATTTTTGTTCAATAGGGTGTCCACGACGTAGGTTGTGAGGTACAAAGTCCTGACTGCATTAAAATTTTCCACATATGAGATGGTATTTTGTACCATATTGAGACCTTGATCGAACATCATATGTATGTTTAAGATTTTACCAAGTCATGCCTATATTTTATGTTTATGAATTTTAAAATCGGGGAAAACAAGAAAACTTTTACATTTTAGCTTGAGACCATAATCCAACATCACATGTCTATGTTTATGACATATTATTTTTATTTTAATGTTTTCGTAATCATTATGTCTCGTAGCATAGATCCTCCAATCACACTTTTCATGTATCTTTAATATGTTTTACTCTTATTGTAATCAGTTTGGCCATACTAAATAGTATGTGAATTACAATAATTCTTTGAATTGTTGTAACCATCTTTTTCTAACTATTTAAACTTTCATTTTATTAAGACGACACATGCACTCGTGAGGTCGGTAAATAAAAAGGAAAATAAGCGACAATATTAGTTGATGGACAATTACGAGATATCATCCTTTTCATAGAAAATTACATACATGGTAGACAAAATTTTGAAGAATATTACTTGTGTCGTAGAAAAATATCTACTTCATAGACAACATCGACTCCCTAGAAGTGTGATGGAGTTGTTGAAAATTAAGTGTGTGTGTGTGTGTGTTGACGGAAGCATTTTAACATGTTTTAGGCTATGTTGAAGATATATATTTTAGAAAGTTTATCTTAACAATATTGTCAAATATTTTTGTCACTTTCATGTTATATTCTAGAAAACACAACATACATAAACTTTGCTTAAGATATGTCTATCATTTATCTTTTTTCATCCACCAAATAAAAATATATATGTCCACCAAATAATATATTCAAAATCACACCTACCATTTCAGAAATCCCAACACACAAATTTCCAAAAGTTCATATGTTCAATATATTTTGTTGTTCATTTCTTCTTATAGCTTCAATATTACCATATCACAATTTTTCATTATTCGTTGACACATTTATAGCACATAACATAACTTCATGTCCACCGAGGAAATTTATACTACTTAAGTCAATATCGAGCTCAACTTGTCTATCAATCTCATCTTCAGTCCTAACCATCTTTACGTGTCCATTATCCACCAAAGACAAAGTTTATGATGTGAAAATTTCCCCACAAACATTCTTTCTTGTGCATATTGTTTACCAACTTGTCCATCACTTCTACATGTCAATCATCCAATAAAAACACATTTGATCTACGATGTGAAGTCTCCTCGATCAACATTCCTTTTTGCACACATATGGCCTTCGGTAAATTTGTCTTAGGTGATGACTCATTAATGCCAACCAAATCACTTTTTCTTTAATCTCACTCACATTTTTAAGTGGAGAGCACAATAGGTATTGACCACATACCATAATACCTCACAAATATGGTATGCTATAAAGAATACGGAAGTTTTTGAAAGATTCCAATACAAATATGATATTTCCAAAAAAATCCCATTTTAAAACTATAAGATTGTAAAATCAATAAATACATATATATA
>OVBE01010205.1:0-15237 GCA_900406425.1 Iberis pinnata
GAACACAACTTGCCCTTGGAAGGACAAGAACCAAAAAGAGCAGGGGAATAAGAAAGATACAAGCCAACCAGCTAATCTTAAGAAACCAATCCTAACACCAAATGACCCACTCTATGGAGTGTTAAATGAAGAGCAAGTGGGCCCTATCTCACAATCAGGAAGACCAAGAATACTCCCTGAAGTTCTGGAGGAGATGAGGAGATATCTGGTGAATACTAATGGAGAGGACAAAACAGTTAAAGAAGCCAGAATCAGAGCCTCTGTAGCTGAAGTGGTGCAGGATCCTCTGCTAGAGAAGATGGTACTGAGACTGGAAAAAGCACCTCTAGTGACTTCAAATGTAGATAAAGGAAAGGGCAGAGTTTTTGATTTCTCAACTCAGGAAGAAGCACACTCGTCCAATATGGAACCTACAGGAGATAAATTCATGGCTGATGCAATGAAAGGAGTTGAGAGACACACCACACTATCCATAAGGGTGGATTCTTTTAAACCAACCAGGCTGGAAAGTGACAAGAGGAAGGATGAGAGTAAGGTGCCACCAAGAATCAACTTGAAGGTCACTGATGATGCAGGGTCCTCTGGATCCAACACAAGGCTGACAACCAGAAGGGGTAGAGCTCCAAGAACCAGTAGAGCCACATCAGCTACACATCAAGATAAAGTTAGGGACAAGTCTGCAGCCCAAGGAGATTCAACCAGTGGAAACACAAACAAAAGGAAAACAGATTCAGAAGTGACAAGTCAGAGGAAAAAAGCTAAATCAGCTTCAAAGGTGGTGACTCCATTGCAGGAGTCACCACTGATTTAATGTCTTTACTAAGCTGGAATTGCCAAGGCCTAGGAAAACCAGAAGACTTGGCAATTCCACGCCTCAGGGACATTCGTAAAGAGTGTTCCCTGATATTTTGTTTTTAATGGAAACCAAAAATAGAAGCAATGTTTTGGAAGATCTTAAAGTTTGGTTAGGTTATGAGAGGGTACTTACTATAAACCCTCTAGGCTATAGTGGTGGCTTAGCCTGTTTTTGGAAAGAAAATGTAAAAGTTAACATCCTTTTGGCTTCTAAGAATATTTTGGACCTGTATATACAGCTGAATAACTCAACCTTTTTTGTCTCCTTTATCTATGGTGAACCAATTCATTCTCTGAGGCACAAGGTGTGGGAAAAGGTGCTAAGAATTGGGGTGAATAGAACAGAAGCCTGGTGCATTTTAGGAGATTTTAATGAAATTCTTCATGCTGATGAAAAACTAGGAGGTCCAAGAAGAAAGGATCACTCCTTCCAAGATTTTGCTCAGATGATCCAGCTGTGTGGACTGAAGGAACTCGACTCAGAAGGGAATGGATATACGTGGGGAGGATGGCGTTACAAACACTGGATCCAGTGTAAACTGGACAGATGTTTTGCAAACAAAGAATGGTTCAAAATGTTTCCTACAGCAAAGCAATACTTTCTTGACAAGAGGGGGTCAGACCATAGACCTGTCCATGTTAGACTAAGGGCTGTGGAGCATACTTTCAGAGGCAGATTCCATTTTGATCAGAGACTAATCAGTGAACCTAGAGTTAGAGTCCTAATATCAAGAGCATGGAAAAGTACTAATAACACCAGAGAATTTCTGATTGACAAATTTAAAAGATGCAGAAAAGAAATCAGCAAGTGGAAGAAGGAAGTGAATACCAATTCCCAAACCAAGATTAACCAGCTGCATCATGATCTGGAAACCGAGGAATCAAACTCCATGCCCTGCCAAATGAGAATTAATCTTCTGAAAAAACAACTAAGGCTAGAATACAAAAATGAGGAATCCTATTGGAGCCAAAAAAAGTAGAGAAAAATGGTTAGCTCAAGGAGACAAAAACTCCAAATTTTTTCATGCATATGTACAAGACATTAGAAAAAGAAAAAGAATTGAAACCTTACAAAGGGAGGATGGAACTAAACACTCATCAGAAGCATCAAAAGGAGAGATAGCAGTACAGTATTTTACCAATCTTTTCTCCTCTCAGCATCCCCCCCTGCAAAGACATGAATATAGAGGCTTCAAGAAATCTGTAACTGAGGAAATGAACAGAAAACTCACTGGCCCAATTCATAATAGCGAAATCACAGAGGCCATATTCTCAATCAAACCTGATGCTGCACCAGGTGCAGATGGAATCAATGCAACCTTCTTCCAAACATATTGGAGTATCATCAGTCCTCAAGTCATCCAGGAAGTAAAAGAATTTTTCAGAACAGGAGTAATGCAGCCTGAATGGAATTTTACATTGCTAAGCCTGATTCCAAAAAAGCCAAACCCTGAACTGATGACTGACTTAAGACCAATAAGTCTCTGCTCTGTCATTTACAAAATAATTTCTAAAGTTCTGGTGGCCAGACTCAAGCCTTTCATCCATAAGCTAGTCTCACCATCCCAATCTGCATTTGTGCCACAAAGATTAATTTCTGATAATATTCTAGTAGCACATGAATGCATCCATGCTTTGAAAACAAACCCTGAAGATTCAGAAGACTACATGGCAATAAAAACAGACCTCTCCAAAGCCTATGATAGACTTGAATGGGGGTATCTCAAGATGATCATGGAGAAAATGGGTTTCAACAACCAGTGGATAACATGGATATGGAGCTGTATATCCACTCCTTCTTTTGATGTGCTAATTAACAATCAACCCTTTGGATTAATCAAACCTCAGAGAGGACTCAGGCAAGGGGATCCCCTATCCCCTTTTCTCTTTGTCATGTGTACAGAAGGGCTTATATTCCAACTTAAAAGAGCAGAAAGAAGAAACTTATTCCAAGGCCTGAGACTCTCTCCTACCTGCCCCTCAGTTAGCCATTTGTTGTTTGCAGACGACAGTCTGTTCTTGTGCAGATCAGAGCCTTCCCACTGCCTCAATCTCCTGAGATCCCTAGAAATTTACAATTCAGGGTCTGGACAGCAACTCAATCTCCAAAAGTCTGCTATCACTTTTGGTAATCTAGTTTCAGAAGAAAAGAGAGATGCAATCAAGACTCTTACAGGAATTGAAGCAGAAGGGGGAACAGGTTTGTATCTAGGACTGCCTGAGTGTTTTGAAGGCTCACACATCAAACTCCTAAGCTTTATTAAGGACAAACTTCAATCAAAACTCAATGTATGGGGAACAAGATGGCTCTCAATGGGAGGAAAAGAAACTTTAATCAAAGCAGTTGCACTAGCACTCCCTGTGTATGTCATGAACTGCTTTAAAATCACAAAAACCACAGCAAAGCAGCTAGCTTCTGCAATTGCAGGATTTTGGTGGTCTGCAATCCAGGGGAAGAAAAAGATTCACTGGAAAAAATGGGATATTCTATGCTTACCAAAAGATTTGGGAGGAATAGGCTTTAAAGATCTGTACAAATTCAACCAAGCATTGCTAGCAAAGCAAGTGTGGAGAATTCTAAAATTTCCTAACAGCCTATTAGCCAAAGTAATCAAAGGCAGATACTTCCCTACTGGTTCAATCCTTAATGCAGAACCAGGACAAAGACCATCCCACGGATGGAAGAGCATGCTGTTTGGACGAGAACTATTACTGCAAGGTATACAAAAACAGATTGGAAATGGTCAAACCACATTTGTTTGGACAGATAACTGGATCATAGGAAACCCAAGCAGAAAACCCCTTATCAAGAACCCACTAATAAATCTGGATCAAAGAGTCTCAGACTTGCTCAACTGGCAGACTAGGGATTGGGACTACAATAGCCTAAATTCCTTATTCTTTCCCAAAGATATCAAGGACATTTCCAAAATGAGACCTGTGACAATGATACCAGATTACTGGATTTGGACTGACTCAATGGATGGTGAGTACAATGTGAAATCTGGTTATAAGCTGGCTTCAACAAAAAACTCCTCTGAGGTATACATACAAGCCACTGCCCATCCATCTCTTAATGGCTTGAAGCAGAAAATCTGGAGTGTGAAAACATCATCAAAGATCAAATTTTTCAGGTGGAAGGCAAGCAATCAAGCACTCCCTGTGGCTGATCTTCTTGACAAGAGAAGAATAAAAGTTGTTAATAGATGCCAATTATGTGGGGAAGAAAAGGAAACAACTAACCACATTATCTTCTCCTCCCATGTTTCAAGACAGATTTGGGCAATCCTCTGCATTCCATCACCTGAGAATGGATTTGATCCAACCTCCATCTACCCTAATCTCCATCATGTGCTCAACCTTAACTCCAGAGGAGATCTATCAGAAGAACAAAAGAACATTTTCCCCTGGATCATATGGTACCTCTGGAAAAACAGAAACAACCTAATTTTTCAAGGCAAAAGTTTCGACATCCTACAAATGGCTGCAAAAATCAGGGAAGAATATTCCATGTGGACTGAAGCCAATACCAATGACCAGACTTCTAACCTCCCTACTCAAAGGACTCAAGAAACAAGGAAAGCATATAAATGTTTTGAACTAGAACCTGATTGGCATCTTTGTTCAGTAGCAATGAGCTGGAAAAAGGAAACAAAAACAGTAGGAGCAGGTTGGACTCTATGAAACTCTAGAGGAGAAGTGACAATACATAGCCGAAGGGCTTTTTTCTTTGTGACAGATAAAAAAGAAGCCACTCTAAAAACCCTCATTTGGGCAATTGACTCTATCACCCAGCTCAAATTCGACAAGATTAGGTTTCTAATGGATGCAAAAAACCTTATCAACGCCGTAAACAGACCTCCGGACTGGCCTGCGTTTAGATTCCAGATTACAGAGGTGCACCTAAGACTCTGTTTAATCAGCAATTGGTTGTGCTCCTTCCTTCCCTCGCAAAGAAACAAAGGAACCACTCTCTTAGCTAATAGTGTGACAAGCCTCTCCCACTACCAATCGTATGTGGCATCGGGTCCCCCCTCTTGGCTTCAACACACTTTTAGAGAAGAGAGTGATTCCTTCTTCCTTTCTTCTCCAGAGATTGCATCTGTAACTCCTCTGCTTTGAATTTCTCACCTACCTTTGTAGGTTTTATTTGATGGCCGTTATGGGCCTTTATTTTGTAAAATCTTTGGGCGTTTGGGCCTTTTTATTCAACTCTTAGATGACAAAAAAAAAACTATAAAATATGTAAAGTTACTAAGATATTCATCATTATAAACAAAGAAATTAAGGTTGATATTGAATAAGTTCATTGAACAAGTTCATATTGTGACTTGTCTCTCGTATGTAGCTAGAAATGGTAATTTCGAACAATAAACTTAAAAATATGAAACGTATAAAGATATGGTTTTGAACTGTAAACTTTGAAAATCAAAAAGGTATAAAGAAATGGATTTGGAACATGAAATTGATATTAAATATTGGCAATATTTGATATCATTATAAACCCCTTGTGTATATAGGAGTCACTCACTTCCAAACCCGTAAATGGTTTTTTTAAAAACTATAAAATACGTAAATTAAGTTAGTAAGATATAACAATAAAATTAAGGTTAGTAATTAAATAAGTTCAGATTGAAGCTGTCTCGTTAATTAAAATGAATAAGTTCATTAAACAAGTTCATATTGTGAATTGTCTCGTATGTAGCTAGAAATGATACAAAGAAAATGGTTTTGAACCGTAAACTTTAAACATCAAAAATGTATAAAGAAATGGGTTTGAACATGAAATTGATATTAAATATTGGTAATTAGGGTTTAGGGTTATATCATTATAAACCCCTTGTGAATATAGGAGTCACTCACTTCCAAACTCGTAAATGGTTTTTTAAACTATAAAATATATAAATTAAGTTAGTAAGATATAACAATGAAATTAAGGTTGATATTAAATAAGTTTAGATTGTGACTGTCTCGTAAATTAAAATGAATAAATATTGAATAAGTTCAATGAACAAGTTCATATTGTGACTTGTCTCGTATGTAGCTAGAAATGATAATTATGATCCATAAACTTAAAAATCTAAACCGTATAAAGATATGGTTTTCAACTGTAAACTTTGAAAATACAAAGAAAATGGTTTTGAACAGTAAACTTTGAAAATCAAAAATGTATAAAGAAATGGGTTTGGAACATGAAATTGATATTAAATATTGACAATGTTTTATATCATTATAAACCCCTTGTGTATATAGGAGTCACTCACTTCCAAACCCGTAAATGGTTTTTTTAAACTATAAAATATGTAAATTAAGTTAGTAAGATATAACAATGTAATTAAGGTTGATATTGAATAAGATCAGATTGTGACTATCTCGTAAATTAAAATGAATAAATATTGAATAAGTTCATTGAAAAAGTTCATATTGTGACTTGATTTCAACTGTAGACCCTAAACCCTAAAACGAGAATGCCATATTAAAACTAGACTTTTATTTTCCAAACTCGGCGCATTTTCGTTTAAGCGGGAATGAAAATTTTGTTTTTTCGTCAAACTAATTGAAAACTTTAGGTTTATCCGACTCTTTGAATCTTTTGTTTTCATTACGACGACAAATAGTAACTATCTCTGGTAGGGTTTTCTTGTTGCGTTGTTTGTTGTCGAATTTCATTGTTTCATTACGACGACAAATAGTAACTACGATGGTTAAGAGGAAAATTAAGAAATAAAAAAAGAGGAAGATGTTCTTCATATTAGTACAAATGAAAATACACCAATATTTGATGAGAAATCGCAGAGTCAAAACAACGATGAAATCCATAAAGATGATGAATTTCATAACGATGATGAAGTTCAAAATGATGATAAAGACAATCATGTTATGAAGAAACTCAGCAGGATGATGAGGAATTTAAGCAAGATGAAGAAATTCAAGAGGCAGACGAAGTTGAAGTTGAAGAAATAACCAATGAAGAACCAGTACTCCAACCTAAGGCTAAACGACATAGAGGACCAACAAGGATGAAAAATATTACAAATGATCCAAATGTTAGGGAAAAGGTTGAGTTTACTGAATTTGGAGAACCATGTGGTCCAGGCTCTGTTAAGCTGTCATCATACCTAGGACCTTTGGTGCGCGAACATGTACCAGTCACAATAGATGATTGGAGGAAGATCAATACTGAATCAAAACAGTACTTTGGAAATAAGTGCAAGTGTATTATGAAACTCTTAAATTTTAGCATGATTGTACATAGTTAGATATGTGTGTAATGGTTTGATGACTCATTTGAATGCATAAGAGGTCTGATATTGATCAAGACTTCCAAAAGGCTGTTGTACTTAAGAATATGTGCCGTTTGTGGAGGGCATCCAAATCAAGGCTTGTAAAAAAAGTCAGAATAGCTAAGACGCACCAAGAGAGGATGAATATGAGACCGAAGAATATTACACTTACAGACTGGCGTAAATTTGTTAAAGATAAGACCAATACAACGTTTAAGGTAATCATACTAATGTGTTTTACATCTATATAGTGAATATTATTAGTGACCATTATTTGTTAGGTTGTGAGTGACTCGTACAAAGAAAGAAGGCTTACTCAAATTCCTCATACATGTAGCCATAAAGGAATGGTTAGGTTGGCTGAGGAAATGGTATGCCTATTACGTATGCATAAATGAATTTTAATTTTGTTCTGACTAATGCTGCAACTATACACAGAAAGCCGATAGTTCAGAACCTTCTTCAGCTATCAGACTTACATTTAAATTGAATAACATATGACTGTTATGGTTTAGAATCATAATGTTCAGATCAAAACTAGAATCCATCAATAGAATTGGAGTAAATCATTGTTGGAATAAAAAGACTATAGAAAATTTTGCTTTTCATTTGGCTCCATTGCAAATTTTTTGAATGTTTCAGTTCTGCTCATATAAATTTGCTTCCAAACAAATTGTTGACTATATCCATAACATTCAATATTTGTTTTTTTTTTTTTTTAAGTGATTAAAAATAATTTATAATACACATATTAAATGATTTTATCAAGCAATTATTGTGCGCACATTTTCCTTCCTTAAATAGAGAGAGTATATTAAATATTTTATCAATATTGTAGTCTTAATATATGCGCACAATTTCCTTAAACATCTTACGTATATGAAGGGTGGGAGTATTGAAGAGATGAAACTTGACCAGCTTAATGCACCACTCTCTCATCTTATAAAAGAAATCCATTCAAATTACAATCTATCATATTATATACGAAACCATTCTATTGGAAAACATGAAAAAGAAAAAGCTTAAAGACCAATTTGTAAGTTAATTGTAGCATTTTTGAGCCAAGTTTACAACATAATTAGTTAGGCAAAGAAATGACTGCAACTGGCGAGACAGAAAACGTGAATTAAGTGGTGAGGGGTTCTGTGTCTTCATCATCTTTTGATGAAGAGTTTCGTGAATGCAACCTCTTTACTCCATCTAACTGCAACATTAACTATATTATTACAAAATACTAGGAGTATATGCCAACATTTTTGAAATCAACAGATAATCAAGTTCGGAAGCTATACCTCTCTCACGGTTTCCTGATGTTTGGCCAAAAGTTCATTGTACTTTATTTGAAGATCTGATTTCTCTGCTTGAAGCTTTTCATATTCAGAGACAGAAGGTCCACCTAGCTTTTCTTGAATGAATCTGAAGAAGAAAAATATATACAGTTTATTTTTGAACAAGATTTATAACTAGAAGAGCACTTATACTCTATGATATTATTCATATGAGGATTTAGATCACAAAATCTTGGATCTAAGAACATTCAACGAAGACATAAAGGCCACCTTGTTAACCAGATCAGAGAGAATGGTGGAAACTTACTCGAGAGCAGAGGAAGGCTTGTCATTATGCTCATACAAAGCAACCAGAACTACATTCGAAACCTCCGACGTTGTTAGCAAATGATTTTCCTGTTATACAATTGGAGGACTATACCTTTAGTAAGAGAATCAAGAACTCCATTGGACTCCAAATACTTCCTGAAAGCTTCCTTCTTAGCCTCTTTCTCCTGATTGGGCATGACATCAAGATTTGTTTTCTATGTTTCTTTCAAACAAGAATGAAAATTATACCTCTTTGTATCGCATCATCTCCACTATAACTATGACAAGCTTGCACCTGCAAAACTTTCATTCCATCTACTTTACTATATATTTGACTTAGCTTTGTTGATCTCAATTTGGAATGCAAAAGTCTTTCAATTCACGAACCACTCAATCTATCCAAGTTTTGATATTTTCATATGCATAAACCTTAATGGCCCTTGAATCTATTTAGTTGAATAAGAAAGACGAAGCTAAGCATAAACTTGACAAGCTTCAAGTGATCTCTTCAAACTTATATCATCTCTTTTTATATCTTTTCCCAATATACATAATCGAACCCGAAATGGATCTGTATTACGAGACATAGATTTCTTTAGAAGATTCTTCCATATTTAAACCAAGGAAATGGGACTTACTTTCTTCAAAATCTGCTCCACTTGTGTTCTTCTCACAATTTTGAGATCTCGGTGAAGAGAAAACCAAAGAAGCTTTTCAGACCAGTTAACCTTCTCGCTCGTGGGGACACTGGACCGACCCACCCCATTTAAAGTTTTAATGCTTTTTTTCTTTTAAAAAATAAAATATATCGCATAAATTGGTGAATTTTGCCGCTAGCAGCTCGAACAGAATTATTTAGACACAAAACTATGGAAAAACAAATTTTGTGAATTTTGCAATAAACTCAATAGAAAATACGACAAGAGGAAAAGATTAGTAAGATCATCTAACAAAATAATAACATTTTAATCTTAATTTTATATTTTAATTATTTTTAATAAAAAAATACATTTGAATCAATAAAAATTTTACATAGGTAAAAAATTTCTTTAGAACCAGTTTTAATAATTTCCTAAACTAGAATCGATTCCAGTGTTTCTCTTCTTTTTTTTAAGTTTTATTAATAATTTATTATTAAAAATCTTTTGAAAATATATTGACGGAGATGCTTTAATATACAACTTTTAAGTAATGTATGGAAACAAAAATGAATTTAAGAGAGTTTAAGAATGAAGAAAACCATTTGATTTTAATTAAAAAAGATTGGATAGGCTTTAAAAATATGTAATATGTTATAATATATTAAGGACGCATTATAAAAGTTATCACAAATTTGAATATGAAAATCTAAAAAAATATATAATACGATTACGATATTTAGTTGACAACCTAAATCTTGCTAAAATATTAACTGCAAATGAAATATCAGGTCGAGTACGATTGGTAAGATACATAGGTGATTTAATGAAACTTAGATACTAAGTATTTTTTCTTTTTCCTTTAGTGGTCGAAAATGATTATTTTTAACTTTAAGTGATCTAACGACCATAGGAGTACCGAGAGAAGTTGTTATATTAATTGTGGGAACCAAAATTCGCACTATCAATTTTCGTTAGTTAAGGAAAGTCAAGAAACTTTAACTTTTCCATAGGTAACAGATTTCTGATAAGTCAAAATGTTTACGAGATCAGAACACGACATTGTAAATAACAAAACGAAATTGAATACAAATTTGCAAGTAAGAAAAGAACGAAGAGTTTCTTATTCTGAATATGCGTATGAGCGTGTTATAATCAGATGATAGCTTAGACCGGAAGATCTGTTGGCAAGTATCCTAGTTCTAACAACAAATACTGATAAACCTAATTAAGTCGCAGCTCACTAACAAAAGCGGAAAAATAACCTAAAGCCCTAAGTGTTTAGTTGCAGAGAAAATGTGTATGTGCTCTTGCCCCTCATCTCTCTTATATAGACTTCCAAGGTCGGTCCGCTTTATTTTTCCACCTCTGATTCGAGTTCGTCCTTCCATGGAAATATTCCTTTTCGAGTTTATTCTTCCGTGGAAATATTCATTTTTGTATTCGAGTTCATTCTTCTTCGGAAATGTTCCTTCTTAGATTTTTTTCCATTTTCACATCTTGTGGAACTACGATAGACCGTCATTGTTCTCGGACCGAATTCTCGTCCAAAATTGTAAGTGGGCAGTTATCGCGCTTTAGGCCTCTTTGGGCGGTTTTGTGGTTTATACGATTTTTATGATTCGTATCGGAGAACTGGTCTCTCGTACGATGATACGATGTTGGTTTGGTGAAGTAATAATGTCAATCGTATAGTTGAGATAACATTGGCGTCTAAGTTAGTCGTTATCATTTATACGATGGATAAAAAGAATACATCTTTGCGATTATTTCCGAGAACGATAAAATTAATCGCATAGCTGAGATAATCCTCTGTCTTCAGACTAACCATTATCGTATTATGCGATTAAAATGCATATGAGGGAATTTTACGTTCCTTTTGCAAAACGTAATGAGTAATCATATAGATAAGATAACTTCGGTGTTCAAGTTAATTGTTACCATTTATACGATTAATTCAGAATTTATATGAAATGAATGAGTTTTACGGTTTTTATTGTAGAATTTCAACGGAAACTCAAAGCGATATGAAGTGAGAGACGACTTATCCGAGACATGATCTGTTCGCCCATGGGCGAGTAGAATGTGAGAGATTATACTCGTTTGTAAATGACTAGATTCGGAGTCAACATGTTTTTCATAAGATTGTGATTGTTTCTTGTTTTTCTGAAATATATCTCTTGAGGTCTTTCGGAAGTCTCGCAACTTGGTTGGTTCGTTCCATTGATCGAGATAATACGATTAGTACGATTTCATGTTATCGAGTGATTAACATTTTAATGAAGGTTTTTGAGACATAAATTATGTGGTGCCCGCTGAGGTGTATGTTTAACAAGGATGTCGACAGTCCGAGTGAATGTAGAGCATCTTTTTTACCACTATCCGAGAATTTTGCAGAGTTCCAGATGAAGTGTTGTTCTGCATGCCCGAGCATGAGGAAGAGGCTAATTCTCTGCCTCGCGGTTGGTTTACGTGCTATGAGGCGCACTTATTATTTTTTCGGCTATGGTTTCCCATACCGAGAGTTATATTGGAGTTCTTAAGTCGATACTATTTATCGATCGACCAAGTTTTACCTCGTGGTCTTTAGCATCCTAGTTCTGAGTTACGAACGAGGGATGCTGTAGATGCTGATTATATAACGGCTTTCCCCCAGATGAAGAGGATGAGTAAATCACTCCACTGTTACCTGGTTTCCCAAAATCGTATGTTGGTGATACAATCGTTTACGTCCAACTTCCATAGTTGGAGTAAACGATATTTTTTGTTCGTATAGATAGAGCCTCTGTAGAAGAGGAATACATTCCCCATTTTAGGCGAAGATGGGGTCCGAAGGGTACTGTGGTCAGATATTTTGACCGTTTTTATTTTGCCGATGTGTAACCTATTCTTTTGTGTTATGCAGTTTTTGATCCCCTTCCTCCGCACCCAGAAGACCTGTTTGTTGTTAGAGACCTTCTACGAGGTGGTCCATTTCATTGGGATTACTTCTCTCCACAATGAGTTCGTAACGCTGTCAAGTATCACAACTCTCGAGCTCGTCCTCACACTATCGCGGAGAAGAAAACGATCAAGTAATGGAACGTTTCACCCCGTACGAGATGTCTCCCAAAAGAGAGAAGGAATGTCTCCTACCAATGGGCATGCTATGTTTAATGAAGGTAGTACTGCCCATGTTGGAGGGGGTTGTCTTACGGGGCATGGTGCGACGATCTCCTTGGAGATGATTTGAGTCAACTTTTGATGCCGTCTTTCAAAGGCTCCTTTTTTTGATCCTCGGAACATCGCGCCAACTTTTGCTACCGTCTTTCAAAGGCTCCTTTTTTGATCCTCGGAACATCACCCCGACTCAACTCGCTGTTGAAGAAGGGTTTGTGAGATTGAAGCAATATGTTGAGGCTTCGCGTTTGTGCATGAGGGTTAGTTCTCGCTCATATGACTTAGTTTTCTTCGTATATTTTTATTTTATTTTTAAGAGGGCTTTTGACAGGGTCTCCATGCGATGGGCGAGGCTCTCAGGATATGCGATCTGGAATCACGGACGGCTCTGTTGAAGGCTGTAAGACTCGAGGAAGAGAACTCCCGCGTAAAAAAGGAGATCAAAGCGATCTCCCTTTGTGAGAAGGAGTTGGCACTGAGATAAGCATCATAGACTTGTCGTGCAATCAGGCGCGGTAAGCACAAGGTCATTTCGATTGTGGCGGATTGTTCTGCCCGATTTAGGATCGATTTTGATCGGTTTAAGCATGTGCACCAAACCTTCGTGGAATACCGTGAATGTCATGGTTCCGTGGGTGAATTTTGGTGTACTTAGCATCCTGACTACTTGGATAGCACCAAGATGGACAAGATGTCTGGTCACATGAAGAAGTGCGTAAACACAGAGTCTTCGATCCCTCCGATCGAAGACAAGATTTGGGAGTAGTGGGATCTGATTCCCGTCTCTCCTGATTTGAAGGAGGTTGGGACTGCCGCACATGGTGATGAAGAGAGGGTGAACCAAGATCCAAAACTGCTCGGTAGCGATTGGTTGTGTTTTAGGTTTTTTGAGTGCGGCCATGAGGAACACAAGTTTATGTATAAAGAGAGTATGTTCCCTATTAGATTATGATTTTCTCCAACTGTGGCTATTTTTAGTTTGTAGGGATTGGCCGCAGGTGGCTCTGAATCCCTGTTGCCTTGAAGCTTTTTGTAAATAGATTATGTTATGTGAATATATGACTAGCTATTGAGACAAGATTACGAGTTGTCATCTCGTATCCGTCTCTATGATGGTCACTACATTTGTGTGTCCGTTTCGGGTGAAAGTTTTCGAAAAATTTAATTCTTGGGTTTTATAAACTTGCGAATGTTAGCGAAGAGACAAGTTTATGGATCTCGTATCATTTAGATACTATGTCTAGAAATGTTATAGACCAGTTGCTGGGTTTAGGGCAAGACCTAGGCTTACTCTTGGTTTTAGGGTGTGCGGTGATTATACCTACTTATGTATCCTGTTTGCGTTTTTTTAACGGGCTTCATCTCAATATTGAAGTCTGCGATAAGTTTTCGGCTTATGTGACTTGCATCGATCGGGAACGGAGCATCTGTCCAAAGAAAAATTTTAAGTCGTTTGGAAGTGTTAACCAAAATTTTGGTTTTATAGCGCTTTATCCTTGTGTTGGATGTATGAGAACCAATCTTATGAGAGGTTAAGTGACTAGTTAGTCTGTCGGGGCCAATCGACAGGTTCGATATGAGAGCAAGTGTCTGCTCGTTTTGGTTTTATAGTATGTGGGAACCAAAATTTGCACTATCGATTTCCGTTAGTTAAGGAAAGTCAAGAAACATTAACTTTCCCATAGGTCTCGGATTTCTACTAAGCCAAAAAGTTTACGAGATCAAAATATTACAATGTAAATAAAAATACAAAAATGAATAAGAATTTGCAAGTAAGAAAAGAGCGAAAGAGTTTCTTATTTTGTATCTGCGTATGAGTGTGTGACAATCAGATGATAGCCTCGGCTAGGGGTGTCGATTTTGGGTAACGGGTCGGGTAATAGCGGGTACGAGTAGTTTGGGTATGGGAAATTAATACCCAAAGTATACCCGTAAAATTATGGGTTGGGTAATGGCGGGTACTGTTCGGGTAAGGATCAGGTCAGGTAGTTAAAAATAATACTCATTTAATACCCGAACTGGAAATATATAATATAAATTTGACTAATATGTGTATTAAAATTTAAAAATAGTATAATGTTTGATTATAATATTATATCTTTACAAAAAAGGTTTAGAAAGTTGAATAAAATAGTTACAAATTGAAAATATGACATAAAATAACCAATTTTTTATTTATTTGTTTTTTTTGTCACCCGGTTATGTAAGTTTTTTTAACGTTTATTAAATCATATATTTATTATAACACAATATTTATATTTATTTAAGAAATTATTATCATTATAGTTAAGTTTTGAAATAATTTTATAAATTTAGTTATGTAAACGGGTAATTCGGGTACCCAGATAATTAGCCTTATCTGACCCTACCCGTTTAAAATTTGTTTCTTGACCCAAGCAGGTAATTATCATTACTTGTACCCGATCCTTACCTGTAAATACAGGTCGAGTACATGGCGGTTCGGGTTAACCGACCCAAAATGGACATGCCTAGCCTCGAGCACCAGAGCTATTGGCGAGTATCCTAGTTCTAACAACAGAGACTGATGAACCTAATTGAGTCGCAGCTCGCTAAAAAAAAACGAAAAATAACCTAAAGCACTAAGTTTTTAGTTACAGAGTAAACGTGTCTTGTGCTCTTCCTCCTCATCTCTCTCGAGTAAGAGTGCAATCAGCATTAAGCTGAAGAGGTTCAGAAGGGATT
>OVBE01010206.1:0-15235 GCA_900406425.1 Iberis pinnata
GGAAATAGGCGTGTGATAGAGGGGGAGTTGAAGTGATTTGACCGTTGAGTAAGAGGATAGAGAAATTACTTTTTCAATTTTTTTAAAAAAATTAAAATTAAAGTCGGCGAGTTGGCGCGTGGGTAGCATCTCGTCGAGGGTATTTCCGTCTTCTCATTACACACATTATGGTATGGTCCGAAAGAAATGAACAATGTGGTATCAGCGCTAAATACAGTTGCTGTTTATGGCACTGAGAGTAATATTCTCAAAAAAGTATTAGTTTGATTTGATGGGTATATTTTCGTTTTCCATGCTCTGAGGCGTAAGACGGATTAGGCGGTTCTTAAACAATAATAATAATATTATATGCAATGAAGGAAGGAGTCGATCATTCTTTTGGAAATTTAGAACAAGCTCAAGATCACCACGTGTCAGTCTGTGATTGGCGATCCTGTTTTTTCAGCTGTTGAGTTGTTTTTTTAAAAAAAATTTGTAGAGTTTGGCTTTTGGGTATTCGGTTTGGTTCCGCTTCTTCTTATCTTAAATTCGAATACAAAATTGTTACTTTTCTAATATTCGGTTCGGTTCCGGGTCGGTTCGGTGCCATTTTTTAATTCATGAACTTTTAGATTAAGTATTTTAATTTTGGATTTAATAATTAATTACTAAGTATAGTTAATTATTTCAGATTTAAAATCTATTTTCCTATTTTGTAATTTATTATTTAATTTGTAAATTAGTTGAATTAACTTTTTAAGTTAATTAATTAATTTATGAATTGAATAATTAATTATTCCCTTAATTTAAATGATTTTTCAATCATTTAAATTAGTTAGAATCAAGTTTGATAATCTAGAGGATCCATGTTGTTAATTTCGTATCTTCGTTCAATCATAAAGCCCGTCTACTAGCTAAGGCCAAGGTGAGACATATTCATGTCTTTGCTGCTGCTGTGATGTTTTCTTCTTTCGTAGATTGCTTAGAAATTTATGAGTACGGTTAGGTAGAAATAGAAGATATTTTTACCTATTAACGATATACCCATAAATGAGAAATTGTTCTGGGAATTGCATGATTGTTGGTTAGTCCAAGGTTAAGTGAAGTCTTGATTGTAATGGTCTAACATAGAGAGTCATAAATAATTATAATAGGTTAATATGGCATTGTTTGAGTATTGCGCTAAGAATATAAATGCATGAAACCAATAAGTTGAGTGGAGTCTAGAGCCAAGCTCTAGGGTCGGCCATCAGTAACGGTTTTGGTAAATCGTGGCACCACAGTGTTATATAGAGATGTAGAGGTATTAGTGTGATACTAAGGCATCTGAGGCAGAGTGGAACCGCAATTGTGGTGTTGTTCTAAGGTGGAGCGACGAGTTTGAGCTGCCGGAGCATCGAGATATAGAGTCAGGTTATGCTGGTAAAGCCAGTCGCCTAGGGTGCGATGTTTCCGGAACAACGGTCGATTGAGATGATAGCACATGACGCGAGTCGTTACATCTCCTGATTGCTACGTAAGCATAATCTAAATTGCTTATATGAATTTATACAAGACAAGAATGTTGAAAAGGTTGCTGTTTTTAGGTGTATTGGTCTTTGTTATCTGAATATTGGGCTAATGACGAGAGTGTGCACAAAGCACTTAAAGTAGTGAAGGTATATGAAAAAAGTTTAACATCTTAGATGAAATCGTTGGTAAAATCTGATGGTATAAGGATCTTTTATTGCAGGGGACTACAAGTAAATGGAAACGATGTAAGCGCGATTTGCAGTATGATCAAGACATTAAAAGCAGCATACCATACCATCTGAATAACAATATTGAAGGCTATAGGTCTCTTATCTTCAGGTACACAACTTTAACAACTTATGTAGAAATATGAAATGAATACTTTCTTGTTGCCTTTGAACGTAATACATCGACATATATATATACAACAAGTAATGGACAATATACAGATGTGATGACGATGGTCCAAAGTGGCCCAATACTCTCCCTCAAGTTGGAGAATTCAAATTGAGAATGCTCAACTTGGACACTAGATGCTCAAATTGTTTTCGACCAAGAGGCTTTGTGAGGAGATCAACCAATTGGTCACATGTGGGAATATGGACAGTTTGAAGGCGACCATCTTGAACCGCATCATGGACAGTAAGACAATCATTCTTTATGTGTTTCATTCTTTCATGAAAGACGAGATTAGCGGCGATGTGGATCGGAGTTTGACTATCACAGAAGAGACGAACATGTAAAGCTTGTAGACAACCAAGACCAAAAAGTAATTGTTGGAGCCAAATGATCTCACAAAGGGTGTTATACATTGCCCGGTATTCAGCTTTGGCCGAGGAGTTGAGATCGTGTCCTGTTTCTTAGTCTTTCAAGGGACAGGCGAGCCACCGAGGAAAGTGATATACACACTAAGAGAACGCCGAGTAAGCGAGCATGAAGCCCAATCAGAGTCGCAATAAGCGGTAAAGGTGAGATATGTATTAGAGCGGTAAAATACACCTTGACCCGTGGTAGACTTAAGGAAACGTACCACGCGAATAGCTACTTCCCAATGCGCCTCGCGAGGCGTTTGTATTAAATGTGATAAAGTGTGCACCGCATAGACCAAGTTCGGCCGAGTGATGAGGAGGTAGATAAAACGGCCAAGAAGACGACGATAGCAAGCCGGCTCAGCGAGAAAAGGACTCGTGTCCGAGGAAAAATGGTGATTCTACGCAATTTGAAAGGAAGAAGGTTTGGAGCCTAGCAAGCCGGCTTCTGAAATGATTTCTAAAGTGTACTCCAGTCGGAAAAGGATGATATCAGCAAGTGTACGTGCAACTTCCAAACCGAGGAAGTATTTTAATATCTCCATGGATGATGACTGGATCACAAATATGGTGAAGTAACTCAATGCCTTTTGCGATATTCGTTTATGAAATAACAAATGAGAGAAACGAATTTGAAATTCGACTTAGACCTGGGCGATTAAGGTTAGAGTGTAGAACATAAGTGAAAATTGGGGATTTATCAAGTTTGATAAATTTTTTGAAGTTTCTGTTTGGTTTTCATGATAACTAACAGTAAGACAACATAGTGAATTCGACTTAACTATTAATTAATGACGGATCTAAAATAGCCTAATCGACGAAAAGTTAAATTTTTAAATTGATTTTTAAGAACATATGGTATTTAAATGGCTAACTAAAGAGTTCAATTTTTTTATTTTGCCAAAATTTAAGAGTTCATAACGATGGTCCAAAGTGGCCCAAAGTGGCCCAATAACTTCTTTACAAATTTGTGGTTCATTAAATTATTTGTACACTTTTTTTCTGGTGAACAGTGGTGATCATGATCTGCTAGTTCCTTTCGTTTCAATTCGAAATTGGATAAGATCTCTAAACTACTCCATAATTGATAAATGGAGGCCATGGATAGTACTCAATCAAGTTGTTGGGTAATATCATTTTTGTGGGTTTGGTTTATAGGGAGGTGGACACACGTTAGAGTATAAAGCAGTGGAAAGTTCAATTATGTTCAAGAGGTGGATAAGTGGCCAACCTCTCTAAACACACAAGCCTTAACCTTGGTGTCATATCTTATTAATCTTTGGTTTGATGATTCATCCGAAACAAATGTTACATGTTACATTTTTTTTTGTTTTTGTTTGTCAAACTGTTACAAGTTACATTATGTATCGAAAGACTTGGATTCTTGTAATTGTAAAGTAAACAATGAAACAGAACTTAAAGTCATTAACTTTTACCAATAAATCGTTCAAAACAATTGAAAGAACAGAATATGAAACATTATTACTAAATAATCCTCATAGAAGAACAAATGGATGATCAGTGAGTGAGTGGCTAGACCATCTCTTGTTAAGATCTCTCTCGAAACATTTACTCAGAAAATCTTTTGCTTCATCAGACAACCACTCCGGGAAAGGCACAGAATCACAGTGACTAATAACAGTAAGCAGCTCTTCATCATCGAGGTCATAATATTGATCCTCCCAAGCTTTTTCACCGGTTAACATCTCCAAAACCGTACATCCAAGTGCCCAAATGTCACAACCAAAGTCTAAAAATCCACGTCTGGCTACTTCTGGAGCCAAATACGACGTCGTTCCTCTCATAAGATCAAATCCATTACCATACTCAAGCGAACCTTTTTGTATAGCTAAACCGAAATCTCCAAGCTTTGTCAAATAACCATTTGGTCTAAACCGGGGATCGGTACGGACAAGAAAAAGATTATCCGGTTTAATGTCACAATGAATTATGTAACTATCGTGAATGTAACATAGACCGGATAGTATATCTCTAGCGAAATACTTCACATGAGACTCTAATAAACCACTTTGATTGTTTTTGATCAAATCAGCGATACTTAAACCTGAACAATACTCGAGCATCAAATTGAATTGCATTTGATTAGACTTTTCTTCGTGTGCGATCTCGTCTCCATAGCAACGAACCACGAAAGGAGAATCTATACGGATTAAGATTCTTTCTTCGTCCATAAGAGTTGAAGCTTTTGAAAGCTCTGTGGTTTTGATGGCTACTTCTCTTCTGATTTTCTTGTCCTTATATGTTGCTAAGTAAACAGAACCGTAAGAGCCTTTTCCTAGTAAACGTGTTTTGACCCAAGCCGATGTTTTGCTTCTGTCGGTTACGGCCGTGGAAGATTTTTTAGCAGCTTCGAATGAATCTTTTGTAATCTCCTTGATACTACTACTCTTCGTGATCTGCTTCTTCTTCTTCTTCTTGTTTAAAACTGATAACTTTTTCATATGGTTCCTTTTTCGTGGACGGAGACTCATCGGATACGTCATGCTTTGATCTCTCTCTCAAACAAAAATTTGTAAGCTTTTAGAATTTTAGTGTGCCAAAGATTTGGGATTGTAACCTGTCTATTTATATATAAGCTTAGGTTTCCATATTTCCTTTTTTCTTTAGATATATTTTTTGTATGCAAATTTCCTTTTTTGAATACGACCACGTGTATTCCTGTTTCCTTTTTTATATTTCTTTTTTTTTAAAGTTACTTTTGATACTGCATGGAAATCAAAACCCAACAAAAATAGATATTTGAAGGTTAGAGCAACTCCATTAATGTATTTTAAGTTGTTCTAATAAAGTTCTTAAACCAAAAAATTAATACAAAATGGTAAACTAAAAATAATAAACCAAAATACGTTTCTTTATAAAGAAATTTCCAAATTTACCATACTTTTAAATTACTAAAAATATTTATTTTATAAATACTATAAATTTAAAATAGTCATAATATGTTAAATCTTTAACCTCAAAACTAGATTCCAATCCTTTAAAAACTAAACCTTAAACATAAAAAGTGAATTCAAATATTTATGTTTACAGTATTATTGGAAGAAAAATATTTCAATAGTATTTTTTAATAGTTGGGAGTGTGATATTCTTACAAAATAAATTTGTTTTTGTTGTATTTTGTGGAATTACTAAAAAAAGAGATAAACAAAAAAAACTAGTTTTTTTTTATTAATAAAAATAGCATATTGGTTCACATGATGGTAAAATTTTGAATTTTAAATTATAAATCTTTAAAATTTAATATTTATGTTTATAATATTTTTGAAAGAAAAATAATTTAATAATATTTTTTAATTGTTGGGAGTGTGATATTCTTATAAAATAAATTTATTTATCTGTAATTTTGGAATTACTAAAAAAAGAGATAAAAAAACCACTTCCTTTTATTAAAAAATAGCATATTGGTTAACAGTTACATGGTGTATCCAAATATTTAAACTATAAATCTTTAAAATTTAATATTTATGTTAATAATAATTTTGGAGAAAAAATATTTTAATAGTATTTTTAATAGTTGGGAGTGTGATAACTTTATAAAATAAATTACTAAAAAAAGAGATAAACAAACAACCGGTTCCTTTAATAAAAAATAGTACATTGGTTGACAATAAGTTGAAATAAAACTAGGTTATTTAATTAACATATGATACTATGAAAGTAAAAGCAGATAAATAAGGTTTTGAAACTTATTTATATTGATTCGCTCTTGCTTACAAATTATGTTACAATTGCTTGAATTTATAGAAATTTGTTCCAATCATTTAGGTTGTCTTAATACACTTGTCACTTATCTATTGCTCAGTTAATGATTGGAATTTGTTGTATAGTGGAATGAGATAGATGTAGTCTATGCATTCTGCTTTTGCTTTTACAAGCTCTGTAAGTTTGTTAATTGTTACTAACGTTCTTCTTGTTTGTCATTTTGCAGATTGAAGGAGATAAAACTTTTGGCATGCTTCTCTTTATGTTTTCAGAGTGGGCTTCAACTTGGGTTTAACTTCTTCACTAGTTTTGGGTTTATGATTTTGACCCAGAAGAATTAATGGTTCTTCCTGAGGTAGAGTCTCTTCACTCTCTCTTACACTCCTCTTCAAAATTTGGGTCCGAACAGATGGAGGATTGTCCATGCCGAGTTTGTACCGGAGAGAGCAGAACAGAGTATATGCTAATGATTTTGTAAAGGTATCGGCGATCTGAAATTGGTTTGGGATGTGATTGTCAAACAGAGATGCCAAAGCAACATGCGCACAAACATAATGAAAGTTTGTGTCGAAGTGTTTACTCCGATTGTGAAGTGCTGGATATTTTGTCAAGTATATAGAGAAGATTGATTGTCGCAGTATAACTTTGGGATCTTCACTTGATGTACTTATAATTCTTTCATCATAAAATAAAGCCATGTGATCTCAGATGTTGTTTCTGAAAAAGTTATGTATTCGGCTTTTGTGGAGTTCTTTGATATAGTTGAATACTTACGAGAGGACCAAGTGATTATGTTGTCTCCTAAAAAGGTAAAAAATCCTCCTTTTGATCTTTTGGTTAACTTACACCAAGCCCAGTCTAAGTCGTTGTAGGCTCTAAGTGTAAAATCAGTGTGTATGTTGAATGCGATACCCATCTTGAATGTGCCTTTTAAATATCAAATTATTCTCTTAAGCATATTAAAGTTTGACAATGAAGGTTGATGCATTTTCTGACAAAAATAATTAACAGAGAACTGTATATCTAAATGTGAGGTACTGGAGCTCGCCTGCAAGACAGCGAAAGTATGTTGGATTTGGGAAGTCTTCAGTCTGACCTTGTGCTTTGTCAAGTTGTAGTGGAAGAGGAGTATCACTATGAGCACAATCTTGCATACCAACAAGACGTTTCCTTACCTATATCTCGGGTCTGACTCAAGTGGCTCTCTTAGGATTGGGCTCCCTTTATTCTCAATAACTTGTTTCATTCTTTAATTTGGTCTTGTGGGTTCGTAATCGAAGCCTCCTCTCTATTATGGTCCAACAACGAAGGTTTGGTGACAATATGTATTACGGTATTCTGAAGAATATTTTCTCTCTACATTTTTAGGAAACTTTACATTATTTCTATTCTTTGTAACTAGTATAAATACATTGGCAAGGTCATTAATAAATGTTAAGTAAGTTTGATTACCAATTCTACATGGTATCAGAGTCAGGAAAAACCTAGCAAACAGAAAAAAAACCCTAATATTGTTTTCTTGATTCTTTGCGAGAATCATGAGTGACGAAGAAAGATCTTCTTCTAATACTGGCTCGGAAAAATCAAAAATCAGATGTCGTGATCGTGAGTCCATATACGCTCTATAGTTCGGGAAATCCAGGCTCGGTGATAACTCTGGTCCTTGTTAATGGAGAAAACTACAATGAATGGGCTGTAGAGATGACCAACGCTCTACAGGCTAAGAGAAAACTCGGGTTTGTCGATGTGACTATTAAAAAACCTGCTGTAAACGATCCGGATCACGAAAATTGGAAGATTGTCAACTCAATGATTGTCGGTTAGATAAGCTCTTCGATCAAAACGAAAGTACGTACCACTGTTACCTTTATATCCGATGCACACCAGCTGTGGACAGACCTGCAACAACGATTTTCAGTGAAGAACAAGGTCATAATTCATCAGTTTAAGATGCAGATAGCCTCGTGTAGGCAAGAGGGACAGACCGTTCTTGAGTATTAAGGTCGCTTGAGTAATTTGTGGGAAAAATACAATAAATATAGACCTATTTTGGCATGTTCTTGTGGCGTCGCTATTGATTTTGTCAAGGATCAAGAAGAAAACAAAATTCACGAGTTTCTAATGGGTCTTGATGACTCACGGTTTGGTGGTCTTTGTACCACTTTGGTTGGCTTGGATCCTATGCCAAGTCTAGGCGAGATCTACTCTCGTGTTATAAGAGAAGAACAACGTCTTGGTTCGGTAAGAACGCATGAGCAGCAGCACGAGGCAGTGGGCTTTCTTGCTAAAAGAGACGTCGCATCCAGATCTGAACATAGCCGAATTGATACATATGTCCTACGAAGCCGTGATAGAGCTACGATTTGTAGTCATTATGGTTGGAGTGGTCATGAAAGAAAAGAATGCTGGAAATTGAATGGCTACCGGGACTGGTACGTTGAACGTAGCAAGCAGTCAAGCCATGGGCGAGGTGGTCGCAACTTAACTCTGGTCGAGGACGAAACAGTGCATCGGCGGCTCATGCTACTAGTTCCAACGGCTCAGAGTTTCCTACTTTTACACCAGATCAATGGGAACTTCTTTCTCGTGTGGTTCAAGATAAACAAAGTAACTGTGATCGCTTGTATGGTAAGCTGCGGTTAGGAGACCTTATTCTCGGCTCTGGAGCTTCTTATCATATGAGCGAGAAGCTCTCGTTGTTGATGAATGTTGTCTCCACTCCTTCTTGTTCGGTTACTTTTGCATATGGTCCTCACACCATGGCTACTAATATTGGTGAATTGTCTTTGTCTGACAGTGTTGTGTTATCAAATGTCTTATATGTGCCGTCTTTAAATTGCACGCTTGTGTCTCTTTCGAATTTAAGAAACAGTGCAAGTGTATGGCGATGTTTACTGATGATTGTTTTGTATTACAAGACCGTTCTTTGAGGACTCGAATTGTAAGCGGTGAAGAGCGTGATGGGGTACGTGACATAGTTGTGTCAACCGAAGAGTTTATGGGTCGATGTTTTTTTCTGATGGTGTTTTGTGGCATAATAGATTAGGCCACCCTAGTTTTTCAGTTATATCTACTTTTTTTAATTCCTCTAAGTCTGTTAGTTCTCATTCATGTGATTAATGTTTTAGAGCTAAACATACTAGAGAGACATTTCCCATTAGTGAGAATAAATCAAATGATTATTTTTATTTGACATTGCGATGTTTGGGGCCCTTATCGTATCCCTTCTACCTCTGGTGCGGTTTACTTTCTCACTATAGTCGATGACTACTCTCGTTCAGTGTGGACATATTTGTTGCTTGCGAAGTCTGAGGTCCGTCCCGTGCTTCACAATTTCATTGCCTATGCTGCCAAACAATTTGGGAAATCCGTACAAATTGTGCGTAGCGATAACGGATCAGAGTTTATACGCTTGCGTGACTTCTTTTGTCAACAAGGTATTTTGCATCAAACTTCTTGTGTTTATACTCCGCAACAAAACGGTCATGTTGAGCGCAAGCATCAACATATACTGAACATTGCTCGTTCGTTACTTTTTCAAGCACAAATGTCGATTAATTTTTGGGGAGAGGCTGTCCTCACTGCGGCTTATCTTATTAATAGGACTCCGACATCCCTTAAAAATGGTCGTAGTTCGTTTGAGATTCTTTTGGGATTAAACCGTATTATAATCATCTCCGTATGTTTGGTTCCAAATGTTTCGTTCATTCACAGTCTCGGGATAAAGATAAATTTGGTTCACGGAGTCGTGCTTGTGTTTTCGTCGGATATCCTTTTGGTCAAAAAGGGTGGAAAGTGTATGATCTTGATACTCATGAGCTGTTTGTTTCACGTGACGTTGTCTTTCGAGAAGATGAATTTCCATTCTTCCTTTCTTCGTCTGCGAACGTGTCTCCTTCTTCATCAGTTATGCCTGATTTTGAAGCGTGCATTGTTCAGCCTCTCTCTTCAGATAGAGGGAGCTTTCCAAGTGGTACAGATTCTGATGTGTCTTTGCCTCTTGAAGCTCCGACTCCCGACTCTGCTCCAGCTTAAGACGCAGCTACTGTTGACCTCTCACCCGACAGTGCTGCATCACCGCAACTCTCAGCTACAGCCCCGACTCCTTTGTTACTTGGTCGTGGTCATCGTTCTCGTCACCAGCCCTCTCGGCTAAATGATTATGTCACATACAACATAGTATCCTTAACCCCAATCATGCTCCTCAACACTCTTCCTTCTATGAGTTCTCATCATCGGGTCTAGGTATTGTCCCTTATCCTTTGACTAACTATATCTCAGATGAACAGTTTTTGTCTGCACATCGTGTTTACTTGGCAGCTAATTACTACTGCCTTTGAGCCGAAACATTTTAAAGATGCAGTTTAACATCCTGAATGGAAGGATGCCATGCGCAAAGAAATAGATGCACTTGAACACAACAAGACTTGTGATCTTGTCTCATTGCCGCCTCACAAAGAACCTATCGGTTGTCAATGGTGTTTTCAACATTAAGTATAATGCTGATGGTTCTCTTGAAAGGTACAAGGATCGTTTAGTGGTTCAAGGTAATAATCATGTCGAAGGCGAAGACTATTTTGATACCTTTGCCCCCATAGTGAAGCTTACCACTGTTCGCACTTTACTTTGGGTTGCTGCCGCGAAACAATGAGAAATTTATCAGATGGATGTTCACAATGCATTCATTCATGGTGATCTTACTGAGGAAGTTTACATGAAGATGCCTCCCGGGTTTCGTCACAAGCATCCTGATAAGGTTTTTCGTTTCAACAAATCTCTCGATGGCCTTAAACAAGCTCCTAGATGCTGGTTTAAGAAGTTGTCTGACTCGTTGATAAGGTCTGCTTGCAAGCAGTTTTACGATGACTATTCATTATTCTCATACTCGACTCAGGATCTTGAACTTTTCGCTTTGATCTATGTTGATGATCTGCTTATTTGTGGTAATGATGTTGATCTTCTTCGAAAACTTAAGGATTACTTGGATAAGTGTTTTGCGATGAAGGATCTTGGTAAACTCAAGTACTTTCTTGGTATTGAGGTAAGTCGCGGCCCTGAAGGTATTTTCTTGTCTCAACGGAAATATGCGTTTGATATCATGACCGAGAGTGGTCTTCTTGGTTCTCGGCCTGCTTCTACTCCTCTTGAGCAAAACCACCAGCTTGCTCTCGTTGATTCACCTGTCATGGAGGATACCCAACCTTACCGGCGTGTTCTTAGTCGTCTGATTTATCTCACACATATCCGACCTGATTTGTGTTATGTTGTACATGTATTAACACAATTCATGCAAGTCCCTAAGGCCGCTCATATGGACGCTACTATGAGAGTTGTACGCTACATCAAAGGAACGCTGGGACAAGGCATTTTTCTATCTTCTGATTCGACGCTTAGTCTTACTATTTAGTGTGATTCTGATTGGGTGTCTTGTCCTCTTACTCGACGTTCTTTGAGTGCTTTTGTTGTTCTTCTTGGTGGTTCACCTATTTCTTAAAAAAAGAAGAAGCAACAAACGGTTTCACACTCTTCAGCAAAAGCTGAATATCGCTTAATGGCCACTGCTCCACGGGAAATCAAGTGGCTTCGTAGTTTGTTATCAGAATGGGGAGTCAAACAATCAACACCAACGAATCTGTATTGCGATAGCAAAGCGGCTATTCACATCGTCGTGAATCCGGTCTTCCATGAACGCACCAAGCATATTGAATCAGATTGTCATTCGGTTCGAGATGCTATTCACGACGGGATCATCTATACACGTCATATTCGCACTAAGGATCAACTTGCTGATGTTCTTACCAAGGCTCTAGGTCGTGATCAGTTTCATACTTTAGTCTCCAAGTTGGGCGTTCTCAATCCTCACGCTCCAACTGGAGGGGGAGTATTACGGGATTCTAAAAAATATATTCTCTCCACATTTTTAGGAAACTTTACATTGTTTTTATTCTTTGTAACTAGTATAAATACATTGGCAAGGTCATTAATAAGAGTTAAGCAAGTTTGATTACCAATTCTACAATATGCAATCCTTTGTGAGGTGCCGGAGGAGAAATCGTGGTTGCTAGGCTTCTAGTTTATGATGCGGTAGTTCTTTTCCGCATTCGACCGACTCTCCACTAGTGTGTGGCAGTGCTCCTCCTTTTGTTTTATTTTTTCGGCAAACAAAATGGAAAACTGTCAAATAATTTAGATAGATGCATCAACAATATTACCGTTATTATGCTCATGTTATAGGATTTGCATGTCAATTTCAAATACTATATTAAGTTCTG
Source organism: Iberis pinnata (assembly GCA_900406425.1). Taxonomy (NCBI): domain Eukaryota; kingdom Viridiplantae; phylum Streptophyta; class Magnoliopsida; order Brassicales; family Brassicaceae; genus Iberis; species Iberis pinnata. The sequence goes on from OVBE01010206.1 coordinate 12,296, forward strand.
AAACACATTTCTCTTTTTACTTTCTTTAGTTTCCTTCAAATCTATATTTTTGCACACTTTTTTCATAATCTTTGCCCAAATTTTACAAAAATATCATATATATATTATTTTAAAATATTTTCTGCACAGTTAGTTAGTTACGCATATCATATATATATATATATATATATACACACTTTTACAATAATATAAAAACTTGTAATTAATGTTCTATATATTTCATAAGTCGAAATAACTTGATATAATACAATAGGAAACTTTAGACCATATAAACCGTTGAAATAGAATCTATATTATATATAATTAGTTATTTATGGTATCAAATGGTGACATGTCAACTTAATCTTATATTTTCTAATGCCTCGCCAAATACAATCAAATTACCAAAATAAATCTTTTGTTATCTCCTTGATAATACTACCGTTCGCGATCTGCTTCTTCCTCTTCTTGTTGTTCAAAATTGATAATTTTTCATATGATTCCTTTTTCGTGGACGAAGAGTCATTGGAGACGTCATGCTTTGATTATCTTCTATGATCTCTCTCTCAAACAAAAATTTGTAAGTTTTTAGAATGTAGGGACCGTAAAACCGGATTTAGTTAAAAACCGAATTTAAAACGTTTAACAATCTTAAACCGAACGGAGTCGAGTCAAAAATCTTTCCTTAATTCTAAAAATTGCCCGTAGTAAGACGGTTTACCGCAATTTAAGAATCCCAGGATACAACCGTTCAATGTCTTTATTAAGCCTTACCCTTAATAAAGCTTATCGACCTTAGTATTTATGAATACTCACGAGACTTTGGAAACGGGATATTATTGGAACAACTTTTGAAGACAACTTTTGAAGTCTTTTATTTGTATTTATTTTGTTCTCTTTATTCAATATTGAAAACCAATTGTTTCTAATACTTTATTTGAGAATGGGATGAGAGAAAAGTGAATGGGAATGGTGGTATTTATAGGAAACGAGAGGTTGCCTTTTTGTGAACCATCACCTCCGATCAATTAACACTCGTTTGCATAAAACACATGATTGGATAAAAGAGACAAAAGCACTTCTTCGATTTAAAAAAATTTCATTTGCGTAATGGGCTACTGGGCCTAATTAAAGTTACTGCATCGTGTTATCAACACACTCATTTGATGTTATAATCATTTGATCAAATTATATGTTCGATCAATTTATTATTATTATATTACTTCTTTTTTTAACACAAATTTCTCTCAAAAAATTAGGCCCGAGATCCAAGAGATTCGACCAACGGCCCTAGGCTTCGACCTGCACAATGTCGTGCTGTGGCGTACCGTGTCGTGCCGACGGCGTCGCGCGCGGGTCTACTTTTATCTCATATTTCTCATTCAATTTAACTCCAAATTTAGCATTTAAATATTCAAACTTATAGTCCAAACTACAACATATTTAATGCTCCCATAATCCGACGATTTCGGGCAACACACTTGCCGTAAAGTCGCCAGAAAAGTGACAAAAATCACTTGTTCAAATTTGAGTTCCAAAAATCCCCCACATGAATAAAAATAATCCTAAAGCATAAGAAGACTCTAGAGACTCGAAAGAATAGACTGACTAGATTCCCTAAGAAGCTAGACAGACGGACTTTTCAAGAGTATTGCGAAAAATCACTGCATATGAGTTGGTAGCATACGCCTTGAACCATCCATAGTTAATACATGTCGGATTTACTCGGCCAAGGAGTGAACGCGATGTCTTGAACCCCCTGGGCTTTGGTGTAAACCTAGACAATATGTATAACACAGTTTCATTTTCTCACAGAGACTAAGTTCTCTATTGTGTTCATTTTGGTCCTGAACAAACCTGGTATCATGGGTGACTTGGAGAGATAGCCTTTCTGTCTCCCTCCTAGAACCGGCCTTGTTCACACTCATTTAGGTAATCTGCCAATAGCTTTTGCAAAAGTACCCTGTAATACTCATCTCAAAAAGTTATGGAATCATTAAAAGCTTTAAGCTTAACCTTTTTACTAACAGGATATCATCAAACTTTGAAGTTGGGAACTGGGTTGAGAGAATAATCTCACAGTGTTTAGGTAGATTTAGTTTAAAGTTTTTGTCCCCTTGAACCTATTTCTTGGGATCTCCAGTCAGTTAGCTAGAGTTACCATCAAACTTCATCTTTCGTTATAGGCTTTTAAACACATTCCTCGTGATGATCTTTCTACTTTATCTCTTGCCAAACCTTTAGTGAACGGATTAGCTAGGTTATCGGAAGATTTGATAAATGTTATCGTGAGTACTCCAGTTGATATTAAGTTTCTAATGGTCTTATGTCGTCATCTTATGTGACGAGATTTGCCATTATACAACATACTTTATGCCCGAGAGATAGCTGATTGACTATCACAGTGTACACGTAATGCAGGCATGGGTTTTTCCCACATGGGAATATCTTCCAAGAAATTCTGAAGCCATTCAGCTTCTTGAGCTGCCTTATCAAGAGCTATGAATTCAGATTCCATAGTCGACTTTGCTATTAACGTTTGTTTGGAAGATTTCCAGGATACGGCGGCACCATCTAATGTAAATATATATCAACTCATGGATTTAGAGTTTTTGGAATCTTCTATCCAGTTAGCATCACTGTAACCTTCCAAAACTCCTGGTTCTTTACAATAGTGTAGACCGTAGTTTTTAGTATAACATAGGTAATCTAATACTCTAGTTATAGCTTTCCAATGTTTATATCCTGGATTACTGGTATAGCGGCTTAATACATTCACTGCATGCGCTAAATCGGGTCGAGTACAATTAGTTAAGTACATTAGACTTCCGATACTCAAGCATATTCCACTTGGTCCACTGCAATTCCAGAGTTTTTAGTCAAGTGAATGTTAGGGTCTACCGCAGTTTTCGCATTTTTACTTGAATATTCTTTGAATTTATCAAGTATCCTTTGAGCATA